>BLSH010429352.1:114153-127042 GCA_018402905.1 Glandirana rugosa | reverse complement strand
CTTTCCCCTCACAGCGCCGCCAGGAACCTGTCTGTAATGGAGGATGAGATGATATTTGATCGGTAATCTATCCCTCACAGCACCAGTAAACTCTACCTAGTCCAGTATCAGATGGTTTTAGAATTCTAAGGTTTCCCCTCACAGCACCGCCAGGAACCTGTCTATAATGGAGGATGAGATGATTTTAGAACAATAATCTGTCCCTCAAAGGAGCAGCAGGAACCTCTCCCTCTAGCAGTAGGAGATGATTTTAGAACAATAATCTGTCCCTCACAGCGCCAGCAGGAACCTCTCCCTATAGCACTATGATGAGATGATTTTAGAACAATAATCTGTCCCTCACAGGAGCAGCAGGAACCTCTCCCTCTAGCAGTATGGGATGATTTTAGAACAATAATCTGCCCCTCACAGCACCATCAGGAATCTCTCCCTCTAGCAGTATGTGATGATTTTAGAACAATAATCTGCCCCTCACAGGAGCAGCAGGAACCTCTCCCTGTAGCACTATGATGAGATGATTTTAGAACAATAATCTGTTTTTCACAGGAACAGCAGGAACCTCTCCCTCTAGCAGTATGTGATGATTTTAGAACAATAATCTGCCCCTCAAAGCACCAGGAGGAACATCTCCCTGTAGCACTATGATGAGATGATTTTAGAACAATAATCTGTCCCTCACAGGAGCAGCAGGAACCTCTCCCTCTAGCAGTAGGAGATGATTTTAGAACAATAATCTGTCCCTCACAGCATTAGTAAACTGTACCTAGTCCAGTATCAGATGGTTTTAGAACGTTAAGCTTTCCCCTCACAGCACCGCCAGGAACCTGTCTGTAATGGAAGCTGAGGTGATATTAGATCGGTAATCTATCCCTCACAGCACCAGTAAACTCTACCTAGTCCAGTATCAGATGGTTTTAGAATTCTAAGGTTTCCCCTCACAGCACCGCCAGGAACCTGTCTATAATGGAGGATGAGATGATATTAGAACAATAATCTGTCCCTCACAGCACCAGCAGGAACCTCTCCCTATAGCAGTAGGAGATGATTTTAGAACAATAATCTGTCCCTCGCAGCACCCGCAGGAACGTCTCCCTATAGCAGTAGGAGATGATTTTAGAACAGTAATCTGTCCCTCACAGCACCGCCAGGAACCTGTCTATAATGGAGGATGAGATGATATTAGATCGGTAATCTATCCCTCACAGCACCAGTAAACTGTACCTAGTCCAGTATCAGATGGTTTTCGAACTATAAGCTTTCCCCTCACAGCACCGCCAGGAACCTGTCTGTAATGGAGGATGAGATGATATTTGATCGGTAATCTATCCCTCACAGCACTAGTAAACTCTACCTAGTCCAGTATCAGATGGTTTTAGAACGCTAAGCTTTCCCCTCACAGCACCACCAGGAATCTGTCTGTAATGCAGGATGAGATGATATTAGATCGGTAATCTGTCCCTCACAGAGCCAGCAGCATGCTCTCCCTACACTAGCCTGAGACGATGTGACATGCGGCATACGTGACTCCAGCTCATATAGAGGCTGGGTCACATGATGCACTAGCCTATCACAGCCATTCCATTAGTAGGCATGGCTGTGATGGCTTCTAAGGGCAAACAAGTAAAACGCTTGTTGATTGGCGGCCCTGAAGCTATAGAAAAGGCGCGCAAAATACCCAAATACCGAACCCAGACTTTTTTCAAATGTCCGGGTTCAGGTTCGGGGGACGGACACCCCAAAGTCCGGTACGGACATAGTACATATAGCAATTCACATCAGTACCCCAAAGGAGCTCATAATCAAATGTCCCTATTTCAGTCACTCATACACTGGCAATTTGAACTTTTTCAAAGCACCTACAAATGAGACTGTAAAGGTCAATACATGATTTGAAGCTCAAAGTCACATCATGTGTTCAGTATTAAAATGACAAATTATTATGTCAAATTTAAGCCATAATACCAGAATAAATAGATGCACTAGAGAAATGCCCGGTAGACAGATTAAAAACCTTCACCTCTGAATTGTAGAAGCACACTGAAATAATTTTCTAAAAGTATAAATTCAAAGGATTCATGCTAGATGAAGGGAAACTTGCAGAGGCTCAAGTTAGTAACATGATGTTGTCACATGTTGGTGGGAGATTTGCTCACAGACCTCATGACACATGTAGTTTTTATACTTGCAGTTAGCCTATATAGCCAATATAGCATACATTTGGTTCTAGTTTCCATTGTATATGCCTGCACACTTGTTGGCTCATATAAACTGTTACATTTCTATGGTTGTTCAGTGATGATGCCCCATTATAACAGCCTGACGCACCAAACATACAGGCTGTTATCCAAAGGGTTGGAGGACTGCAATCGTTCAATTCCCAAACAGGCTGACATACTGAATAGCTTTCAGCAGGAGGTAACTGTGTGTGTGCTTGGTGAAGGAAGCCCTAAAATTGATTTTCTGTATATGTTCATGTCATGTGACAGTGGATTTCTAAATTACCCCTGATGATCATTGATAGTCTGCTGACCATAATAACATACATTTTCAGACTTCCTCCTAAATCCAGTTCCCTGCTAGTTTCTTTGTCCAGATTTTCATTACCTAGACATCTATAAAGCTAAACAAAACATCCTGCAGTGTAATCTGTTTTGCAAATTTTGACTATAGCATTAGTTTATGAAAGTATATTGCAGATGGCATTTTCCTTCATTAAAGGTGTTATCACACAGGTCAGCTGGATTTACTGCCAATTTATTCTATGCCATTATGCTAAAAAATATTTACATTATATACCGTATATATATATATCGCCGTATCTACAGTATCTCACAAAAGTGAGTACACCCCTCACATTTTTGTAAATATTTTATTACATCTTTTCATGTGACAACACTGAAGAAATTACACTTTGCTACAATGTAAAGTAGTGAGTGTACAGCTTGTATAACAGTGTAAATTTGCTGTCCCCTCAAAATAACTCAACACACAGCCATTAATGTCTAAACCGCTGGCAACAAAAGTGAGTACACCCCTAAGTGAAAATGTCCAAATTGGGCCCAAAGTGTCAATATTTTGTGTGGCCACCATTATTTTCCAGCACTGCCTTAACCCTCTTGGGCATGGAGTTCACAAGAGTTTGACAGATTGCCACTGGAATCCTCTTCCACACCTCCATGATGACATCACAGAGCTGGTGGATGTTAGAGACCCTATGCTCCTCCACCTTCTGTTTGAGGATGCCCCACAGATGCTCAATAGGGTTTAGGTCTGGAGACGGTAGGTCCATCACCTTTACCCTCAGCTTCTTTAGCAAGGCAGTGGTCGTCTTGGAGGTGTGTTTGGGGTTGTTATCATGTTGGAATACTGCCCTGTGGCCCAGTCTCTGAAGGGAGGGGATCATGCTCTGCTTCAGTATGTCACAGTACATGTTGCAATTGATGCAGCCCCAGACCATGACACTCCCACCACCATGCTTGACCATAGGCAAGACACACTTGTCTTTGTACTCCTCACCTGGTTGCGACCACACTGGCTTGACACCATCTGAACCAAATACATTTATCTTGGTCTTATCAAACCACAGGACATGGTTCTAGTAATCCATGTCCTTAGTTTGCTTGTATTCAGCAAACTGTTTGTGGGCTTTCTTGTGCATCATTTTTAGAAGAGGCTTCCTTCTGGGATGGCAGCCACGCAGACCAATTTGATGCAGTGTGCGGCGTATGGTATGAGCACTGACAGGCTAACCCCCCCACCCCTTCAACTTCTGCAGCAATGCTGGCAGCACTCATGAATCTATTTCCCAAAGACAACCTCTGGATATGATTCCCAGCACGTGCACTTAACTCCTTTGTTTGACCATGGCGAGGCCTGTTCTGAGTGGAACCTGTCCTTTTAAACTGCTGTATGGTCTTGGCCACCATGCTTCAGCTTGGTTTCAGGGTGTTTGCAATCTTCTTATAGCCTAGGCCATCTTCATGTAGAGCAACAATTCTTTTTTTTCAGATCCTCAGAGTTATATGCCATGAGGTGCCATGTTGAACTTCCAGTGTCCAGTATGAGAGAGTGAGAGCGATAACACCAAATTTAACACACATGCTCCCCATTCACACCTGAGGCCTTGTAACACTAATGAGTCACATGACACTGGGGAGGGAAAATGGCTAATTGGGCCCAATTTGGACATTTTCACTTAGGGGTGTACTCACTTTTGTTGTCAGTGGTTTAGACATTAATGGTTGTGTATCAAAAGTGCAGCACTCTATAAATAGAGTCTGTGCAAAATATCAAGTATACATGTGCAAAATACAAACACGTGCAAACAACATATAAATACTCATGAATAATGTGATATAAATATACAAATGAATTAATAAATAAAGTGCTCTTGTGCAAACAGTTCATGTATGAAATTGTCCTCAGAGGGGAATACTGCTATCTTGACTCATATGAGGTGAGCAGTTTGTGACACCGCTGGAGGACAGCACAAGCACTATATTTACATATTTTACACAGCTGGTGATTTGATTATATCCTTGGATTTATTTCAACCAACTTCCATTGCACTTTGATGAACTGTTGTGGATATAAGCACAAGCACTTCTCTTTTTGGCAACTTTTGCACTATTTATGAACTGACAGCAGATGAATTGATATATATTTGCACAGCTAATCAATTGATGTATATTGCCATATTTGCCCAGCGGATAAATTGATTTATTGTTTCCATTTCACTTTTTGGACTTTGAATTAATTTAATTCATGTTTTGTTTCTTTAATCACATATTGATTCACTTTGTTTAGTATTTATACTTTATTAGTAGCGCAGCACTTTTTGTGGGTATATCTTATTTTTAAGTGGAGTGAAAGCACTTTTTTGTGTCAGCAGCTATTTTTACAGTTGGCTGTTCACAATATTTTTACTTGCGCAGATTGTGATCTATACACAGTTCATGTATACTGGTTTCTTTGCACAGATAAACCATTCCATGAACATGCACCCACCAACATGGCAGCCTTCACCAGACAATAGATTTGGGCTTACCAGAAAACTCTGGTTTTCTGGTAAGTCCCCATCTATTTTCTGGTGAAGGCTGTCATGTTGGTGGGTGCATGTTCATGGAAAGGTGTATCCGTGAAAAGAAACCAGCATACATGAACTGTTTGCACTGTTTGCTTTATTTATTAATTAATTAGTAGATTTAGATCACATTATTCATGAGTATTTATGTTTGTATTTTGCACATGTACAGTATACTTGATATATTGCATGTACTGTATTTATACAGCGCTGCCCTTTTGATATATAGTATTGATATAGTATTGATTGAACCAGGTATCTAGGTTTTGTGTATAGCTGCTGTTTGGTATTTATTTTGGTATTCCAGCGCAGATTTTTTTAGATATAATATTAATGGCTGTGTGTTGAGTTATTTTGAGGGGGCAGCAATTTACACTGTTATACAAGCTGTACACTCACTACTTTACATTGTAGCAAAGTGTCATTTCTTCAGTGTTGTCACATGAAAAGATATAATAAAATATTTACAAAAATGTGAGGGGTGTACTCACTTTTGTGAGGTATTTTATAATAATATTATTATTATACAGGATTTATATAGCGCCGACAGTTTGCGCAGAGCTTTACAATATTAAGGCAGACAGTACAGTTACAATACAATTCAATACAGGCGGAATCAGAGAGCCCTGCTCGTTAGAGCTTACAATCTAGGAGGGAGGTTTAAATGATACGAAAGGGCAATAACTGTGGGGGATGAGCTGATTGAGAAAATAAGAAGTGTATTTGTTAAGTGGTGGCAGGATAGGCTTCCCTGAAGAGAAAAGTTTTCAGGGATCGCCTGAAGGTGGATAGATTTGGGGACAGTCTGACAGATTGGGGTAGGGAGTTCCAGAGGATGGGAGGGGCTCGGGAGAAGTCTTGGAAGCGAGTATGAGAGGAGGTGATGAGGGAGCTGGAGAGCAGGTCTTTGGAGGAGCAAAGAGGACGATTAGGTTGGTATTTTGAGACTAGGCTGGTGATGTACCTGGGAGCAGATTTGTGGATGGCTTTGTAGCTCATTGTTAGTATTTTGAATTTAATTTGTTGGGCGAGTGGCAGCCAGTGGAGGGATTAGCAGAGAGGGGTGGCAGACACCGAACAGTTTGTAAGGTGGATGAGTCTGGCAGCGGCATTCATGATGGACTGAAGGGGGGATAGTCTATTTAAAGGTAGGCCAATGAGGAGGGAGTTGCAGTAGTCGAGGCAAGAGATGACCAGGGAGTGAATCAGGAGCTTTGTGGTTTCATCCCATCGGGAGGATAACGCAGGATTCTCAACCTGGCTGATTGAGGGACTCCATGGGATTTGCCTATTTGGAAGGAAAGTAACTTTCCCGTTTCCTCATTTCTCTAAAAAGTCTGTTTTGGGACCTGGAGCAGGGGATTTCAAAGCGTACCGGGTGGGATGAAATCCCCAGTCCTGGATCCGGATTTTGTGACCTACCGGGACACTGGTTACCCAGCTGGGTGGGGGCTTAATAAGAGAGTCAGGACCAGGGTTCTGTGTCACACACTGGGAGACAGCTCCAGAGAGGGAGACAGGCAGTCTCCAGGGGTCTAAAGCTGCAGGAAGCAGTCAGGTCTACCACATCTGCAAGGAGGCAGAGGTGACCCACGATTACGCAGCGGTTTATCGCTTTTCAGCCAGGAGGGCTGACTTCAGTTATTAGCCAGGTGGGCTTCCTTTCATTTATCAGTCAGGACGGCTAGATAGCCTTTGTAAACCAGGACGGCTGAATATCATTTATGCCAGCAGCAGGAGGCTGATATATACAACAGTGTTGGAACCCCCTGTGAGGGAAAATTACTGTGTTACCTTTTTTTTTTTAATTCAATAGATTTTTATTGAAAGATATTTGAACAATAATAGAAAGGGAAGGGATTACACGGGGAGGTAAATATGTAGCATGTCAGTAACTGAGTAATACATAAGAGAAGCTGTTACATATCATGAGAATAATCTTAGTTTCAACTATAAATTTAACTGCTACAACATGTTATTTAGTACACGACTAAATAAGAGATTTGAGGTGAGAAGAGACAGGAAAAAGAAAAATAAAGAGGGGGAGAGGGCAGAGGTAAAGAAGAAGAAGGGGAAGGAGGAAAGGGAGGAGATATCCCTGGAGCAGCGCAGCACTCTGTCTATCGCGTAGGGTTCATTAATGGAGCTAGACTTGATTCTAGCCAGACGTAGGGCCAAGGGGGTTACCCCGTGCTCTTTTGCCCCTTGGTCACCCCACTGGGTGCTTGCTGTGACCAGGGGGGGGCATGTTTGTCTCTGGTTAAGAGGGGGCTGCGCTGCTCCTAGGTATGAGGTGTCTTTTCAACTGTGATATGGAGACCCGAAGAACAAAGAACAATCATAGATATGCGGATTTCCATTGGGACCATGCAGTCCATTTCTGGACTGTGGGGTCCGTATTTCCTAAGGAGTTGGCCATGATATGTTCATAGGTACAGTGTAGATCAGTTGTTTCAATGACTTCCTGTATTGTAGGAGATAGGGTGCATTTCCTCTTTCTCGTTATGTTTAGTCTGGCGGCTAGTAGAACGTTGATAATGGTGTATCGGATAGTAGGTGGGAGGTCTTCTATGTTTAGGGATAGAATGCCTAATGTTGGGGATGGTGAAATCCTTCTTTTTGCTATTTTAGAGATTAGGTCAAAGACTGCTGACCAGTAGGGTTTTAATGCGGGGCAGGACCATAAAGTGTGGTAAAGGTCCCCATCCATGCCGCAATTTCTCCAGCATTTGGGGGAGATATTGGGGCCAAATTTGGCGACTCTTGTGGGAGCGAGGTACCATCTTTGCGAAATTTTCAAGGTCATTTCCCATAAGGTAGAGTTTTTAGTGGCCTGAAACGTATGGGTAAGAGCCCTTTTCCACTGGTGTGTAGTGAATTATTGTTTTATTGTCTCGCTCCCACAATAGGTAAGGTCTTATCTTACGTGGGATGTTCTTATGCTGTAGCGTGTTATATATAGGCGCAATAGCTTTGGAATGTGGCTTGGGAGTTTTGTAGTATGTCCATATCTGGTTTGCAATTTTGAGAGGCCAAGCTCTGAAGCGCGAGATGCAGTGTTGTATGCGTAGGTAGGTATAGGTTTCGGATGGGGGTAATTTGTATTCCTCTTGCAGAGAGGCGAAGGATTTGGGAATATTAGTGTCTCCAACAAAGAGGTTGTTTATAAAATGGATGCCTTTTTCCTGCCATGTTGAGGTACGAATTGATTCGATGATACATTATAGTGCCGGGGTGGGGATTTGGATAGGGATTGCATTAGGGTCCTCTAAGGAGTCCTTAATTAGTGCTTTCCATACTGCGACTGATGCTTGCATCGCCAGGGGGATATGTGTTGGTGTTTTGGTTGTCAGTGGCGAGGAAAGTAGCCAGTTTTCCAGGGAGTGGGCTTGTGTGAAGGAGGCTTCTATTTTTCCCCATGTAGTTATGGGAGTAAAATGGAACCAGTCGTTTAAATTTGCTAGTATTGCTGCCTTGTAGTAATCTGTGAAGTCTATATATCCGGCTCCTCCCATTCGTCTCTGTCTAATCAAGATTTGGTGGGCTACTCTAGGTTTTTTCCCTGCCCATATGTAAGTCGCTAGTATGCGTTGTAGGGATTTAAAGTAGGAGGTCGGGATAGGGATCTGCAGTGTTCTAAAAAGATAGAGAATTTTTGGGAGGTGAATCATTTTGAAGGCAGATAGTCTACCCATCCAGGAGAACTCTAGTTTGGACAAGGTGAGAAGGTCTGATTGTAGCTTGGTGCGGTGCGGGAGATAGTTGGACTTAAAGAGTGCTTTAGACGTTTTAGTAAGTTGGATGCCTAGGTAGGTTATACTACTCTCGGCCCACACAAATGGGAATTGTTGTTGTAGTAGTAATTGGGAAGTGATGTCTATTTTGAGGGCTAGGATGGAAGATTTAGAGTTATTTAATTTGTAGTACGAGACTTCGCTGAACCAGGACAAAAGCTTTTGAGCTTCTGGGAGAGAGGAGGAGGGGTTTGTGAGGATTAGTATAACGTCGTCAGCGAACAGGTTTATCTTGTGTTCTTGGGAGGCCACCTTTAAACCTGTAATATTGGTGTTCGATCTGACATGTTCTGCTAAGGGTTCGATCAATAAATTGAAAATCAGGGGAGACAGAGGACAACCTTGCCTCGTACCGTTGGTTATTGGGAACGGTGTTGAGATAGCTTCAGAGGTAAACACTCTTGCCGACGGGGTGGAATACAGAGTCATGATCGCATCTAGGAATCTGCCCTTGAAGCCAAATTTGGAAAGGACCATGGAAAGGTAGGTCCAATTCACTCTATCGAACGCCTTCTCTGCATCCAAAGAAAGGAGCAGAGAAGGCGTTCCAGATCTTTCGGCGTAATGGATCAAGTCTAGTATCCTCCTGGTGGCGTCAGAGGATTGTCGACCTTTGGTGAACCCATTTTGGTCTGCATGGATGAGAGACGGGAGTAGTGTGGCTAGTCTATTAGCTAGTAATTTGGAGTAGATCTTCAGGTCTAGGTTCAGTAGCGAGATGGGTCGGTAGTTTTTCGGGGAAGAAGGGTCTTTATCGGGCTTTGGGAGTGTGATTATGTTGGCCTCTAACATTTTGGCTGGGATGGTAGATGAGGAGGCGATATGATTCAGGGCTCGTTTTAGGTGTGGTTTGAGGACATCTTGGAATTGTTTGTAGTATTCCCCGGGGAAACCGTCTGGGCCGGGGGATTTAGATGGGGGGAGGTGGGAAATAACTTCTGTTAGTTCGGAGGAGGTAAAAGGTTTGTTTAAATCATCAATTTGTCTTTGCGATAAGGAAGGGAGGTTGATGAGTTGAAGAAACTCTTGTATTTCTTGCTGGGTTGGTTGGTGGGTGGACAGAGCGTCTTTTAGGTTATATAGTTCACTGTAATATTGGCTGAAAGTATTAGCTATGTCCTGGGGTTTGAGGATAGTTTGGTTGGTGGATGGGTGGATTAACTTTAAGAACTTTAAGATTTTGGTTTTAATACGGTGTCCTTTAAATCGGGAGGCCATGGCCTTGCCCGCTCTGTTGCCCATGGTGTAAGATTTAGCTTTTAGTTTCCTTTGGGATCTTTCAAAGGAGTCTAGGAGAAGGGAGTGTAGCTCAAGGCGCAGATTGAAAAGTTTGTTCTGAAGGGGTTGGGAGGGAGAAACCTTGTTGTTTCGGTCTGTATCAACAATTGCTGCGTTGAGTTCCTCTAATCCTGTAAATCTTTGTTTTTTGGCCCTGGAACCCATTTCTATCAGATAACCTCTAATTACAGCTTTGTGGGCAAGCCACACTGTCACCGGGTCTGTGTTTTTGTCAACATTGTTGTCGAAATAATTTTTAAGGTGGTTTTGAAGAGTGGTTTTATGTGGATCATTTTGTAGGAGGTAGGAATTGGCCCGCCACCTATATGCTTGCGGGTTGTTGGAATTGTCCTTAATTGTGATGCTAATGGGTGCGTGGTCAGACCAGGTGACAGTGTGGATCACAGAGGAAAGTACATTTCTCAAAAACAATCTATCTGAGATAAATAAATCTATACATGTGTAGGTGTTGTGGCGGGAAGAAAGGTAAGTGTAATCTCGCTCATTCGCGTGACAACACCTCCACACGTCCAGTAGCTCATTGGAAGTTAAAAGGTGTCCCAATGGGGAGTCATATCTCTTAATTTTAGCTGAGGTGTCCATCTTTGTATCCGGGACAATGTTGAAATCTCCACAGAGGAGAAGGTGGCCCTGTTGAAGCTTTTTCGCAGCTTTGATTGTCGCTTTGATGAAGGGTATCTGTTTCCGGTTGGGGGCATACAGGGTGACTAATGTCAAGTCTACTGAATTGATCGTGCACACCAGAATTATAAAGCGGCCTTCTGGGTCTGTAACAGATTTGTGGAGTTGGAAGTTTACCGTATTTCTTACGGCTATGAAGATCCCTCTCTGTTTTTTAGTATAGGAGGCCTCAAAGTACTGCATGAATTGGGGATGGGAGCATTTAGGATGTTGGTCTTTTAGGAAGTGGGTCTCTTGTACACACAATAAGTCGCTATTGTGCTGAAGTGCTGTTTTCCAGAGAGAGCTCCGTTTGACTGGATGATTCAGTCCATTTACATTAATAGAGAAGATATTAATCGGCATGGTAAGGGTTGTATGGAGTGTAGCTTGGGTTAACTCACTGTTCCGTAGTCTGTGCGAGGGAATCTGAAGAAGTTGGGGTAGGTCCCTTCCGGAGGTTTATGCGTTGGTCCTCGCTTGCGACTTGATGTTTTTTTCTGAAGAGTTCTTTTGGATCCGGCGTTGCTTGGTAGTCAGGTTAAGACAATTGCTAAAAGAGAGTGGATAGGGAAAGAAAAAAAAAATGGAGGGAGAGACTGGGGGAATGAGGTTAATAAGTGCATAGAGGAGCGAAAAAAGAAGTTTATACTGTCTCCTGTGGTGTTTATATGTAACCAAAAAAAAAAAAACAATAACTCTTAGACAGGAGCTGTGTGGCACATCAACTGGGTAGCCGCTGAAGAAAGTGGGGGTAAAGTCTATTAGGTTCAACAAGTCGAGCATTGCGCTTGACCAAGGGGTTCGTAGTGTATAAGTTCGGGCTTGCATCAGTCATCTCTTTGGTTACGCCTTGGCTTGTCGTATTTTCTTTGGGGCTGTGGGTCTCCCCGTTTGTACGCATGAGTGGGGTCTCCCGGTGTGTCTGGTATGATGCCCCACAGTTGAAGGAGGTGCATGCCTTTCTCTAGGGACGAGATGGCATGTGCGTTCCCATTGTACGTGGTCAGGATTGTGGCTGGATGACGCCATTTGTATAGAATCTTGTGATTAGATAGTGCCTTGGTGATTGTCTTTAGTTCCCTGCGAGCTTGTAGGGTATGTTTGGAAAGATCAGGGTAGATTTGGATCTTTTCATATGGAGCTGGAAAGGTGGACATTTGACGTGTTTTGAGTAGAATTTGTTCCTTAGTGGAAAAAAAGTGTATCCGCATGAGGACATCTCTGGGGATATTTTCTTCCATGTGTCTGGGCTTAGGGATCCTGTGGATCCGATCAATAATCAGGTCTGTTGGGGATAACGAAGGGAGCAAGGATGAGAATAGATCTGTGGCATATTTTAAGAGGCCTTGTGGTGGAACTGACTCGGGGACTCCTCGTAGTTTTAGGTTATTCCGTCTACTGCGGTCCTCGAGGTCGGCCAATTTGTTTCTTATCCAAGCTATATCCTCTTTTTGGTCAGTGTAAGCATCTACAAGATTATTGACTGTGTTGGTGCAGTCGTCCATTTTGTCCTCTAGGTGTTGGACCCTATTATCAATTTGGCGTATGTCTTTTGTGACTTTGACAAATATGGACGATATATTTGACATAAGCGATGTTTGTAAAGACAGTAGCATGTCCTTCATGGTTGTGTCCAGGACTGGCTGTCCTGAGGTGGGAAATGAGGCAATGCTCTGTTCTGGGTTGTGTTCTAGGCCCAAGGCCTGATCTCCAGTACTCACTGTGTCCTGGTGAGCTGTGTCTAGGGCGCAACGTTGCTTTCTAGCCTTAAAGGTGCTTCTAAGGCTTCGGCGCCGACTCATGTTGCACCGCCGGATATGCTTAGAGGGACTACAGCTGAGTCTACTTCCTACCCTTCGAGGACTAGTAATACGATTGAGAAGGCGTACTGCGTCGGGCTGGTGTCGATCGGGACGGTTCCGGTCCTACGCGGATCTGTGTCGAGTGGTCCTGTGTCACTCATGACCTCTAGTCCGGAACCCGGATCTTGTGTTGGGTCTTGTCTCGTAACGGAGTAAAGGGTGGAGTCCTGTCGGTCAGGACCTGTGTT
>BLSH010429352.1:94273-104879 GCA_018402905.1 Glandirana rugosa | reverse complement strand
TGCAGAACAGTGATATGGGTACTCTGGGCTTATTTATACTTTTTGGACATAGTTTGAAGATGATTTTAGAACAGTTCTATGGCCTCTAATGTTAATTAATACTTTTCAGACCCATTTTGAAGATGATCTCCATTTTTGCATTTTTATTTTTTTAAAAATATTTAAAGTTATTTCCCTGTCCCCATTTCTTTGTAGGGCACTTGTCCCACCCTTACCCACATTTTCCTTCCTTTTGCAGACCTCTAGGACCTTCCTGGGCTTTTTTACAGCATTTTTAAAATTTTTCATTAAAATTACCAGAACACCGGACCCGAACCCGGACTTTTTTTGAAAAGTCCGGGTCCGGGTCCCGGACACCCCAAAGTTCGGTACGGACCCGAACTTTACAGTCCGGGTTCGCTCAACTCTAGTTACCAGTTCAAATTGTCTACCCAAGAGATAGTACCAGAGAGAATCTAAAGCCAATTTTATCGCTAAACATTCTTTCTCAATGGTGGCATAATTTTCTTCATGGTTCTTCAATTTCTGGCTGAGGTAAATAACAGGGTGTTCTTCCCCCTTGAAAACCTGATTTGATTCATCATTCTGGACAACAAAGTCCCTTTAAAAGTCAGGCGAATACAACACTGGCTGACTACATAAGGCCTGTTTTAAGGCCTCAAAAGCTGCATCTGCTTCGGGGGTCCATTCGATCATGACAGACTCCTTCCCTTTTGTCAAATTGGTGAGGGGAGCAGCTTGTGAGGCAAAATGGGGAATAAAGTGGCGATAATAGCCAGATATTCTTAAGGATGCTCAAACCTGATTCTTGTTGGTGGGGCGTGACCAACTCTGAATAGCCTCAACTTTGTTTACTTGGTGCTTTATTAGACCTATCCCAATGGTATATCTCCGATACTTTGCCTCCTCTAGTCCAATGATATATTTTTTTGGATTGGCTGTAAACCAGGTTTTCCAGATGGAATCTAACACAGAATGAACCTTTGGTAAGTGTGAGTCTCAATCCTCACTATGGATGACCACGCCATCTAGGTATTCAGCAGCAAAGGCTCGATGAGGCCAAAGGGTCTTATCCATTACCCGTTGAAATGTGGAGATCCCCCTGGAGTCACAAATGCCATTTTTGCCTTGGCCGCTTCTGTGAAAGGAATTTGCCAACACCCTTTGGTCAGGTCTAACGTATTCATATACCGGCTGTCCCTAGGCGATCAATCAGTTCGTCTATGCGGGGAATGGGATAGGTGTAAAACTTAGTGAAGTGGTGAAAATCTGTAAGGAACCATCCTGGGCCATTGGTTCGCCTATGCGCGGGCGCACGTAGCGTGTGCGCGCGCCCATGCGCATTTGCGTGTGATTGTGCATGTTTGCGCGCTCCTATGTGCGTGTGTGTGCGCCTGTGCACGTGCGTATGAGCCAGCAATGGTGCCAATAGTGGCCATTTAAGCTGACAGCACCAGGAAGCAAGTGCTGTCCATTCTACAGTGTTCCTGTGATCTGTGACCCCGTGATTACTATTGAGAGACCTTCCTGTACCTGTGACCCCGGCTTTACTTGGACTTTGTTGCTTTCTGCCTGCCCTGACCCCCGGCCTGTCTACGACTACTCTTTTGCCTGATCCTTTTGTACCTTTGCTGCCCGCACATTGCCAACCTTGCCTGCACCCAACCACCCGCCTGCCTGCTTCATCTGTAACGCATCCCCAGCCTGTTACCGACCCGGACTGCACCACCATTCTTCTGCTTATCATGAGCTCCAGTGGGCCTTCACATACCACCAAGTGACCCAGTCCAACCCTTGTGCCCCCTTGTGCTCTTGAACTCCCTGTCTGCACTGCCAGGGGTTCTCGAACCAGGGCCGCAAGAGAGGTGATCCCCTACATAAGTCAGACTTATCCACCATGTACGTGACAGCAATGGGCAGCCATGTCCAAGTCTGCGCAGGGGACCTCTTCTATGGATGAGCTGTGTGCACACCTTGCGGGACTCACCTAAGCTGTATAGAACTTACAGGAGGGCTATAACCGCCTGGAAGGAAGAGTACAGGAGCTTTCCATGCCAGCACCAGCCAGTCTCGGCCAGTTGGCTTCACGCACCATCTTGGCTTTACCAAATGAACCCAAGGTGCCCATATCAGAGCAGTTCTCAGGAGACCAGAGGAAGTTCTGGGCTTTCCACAATTCCTGTGAACTGTGTTTTGCCCTCCAGCCCAGGACCTTCCCAAATTCTGGGTCAAGTGGAAGGGCTATGGGCCCAAAGAGAGCTCTTGGGAGCCAGAAGAGAATCTACATGCGGAAGAGTTGATCAGGGCCTTCTGGAGAAGACACCCGACCAAGAGAGCCCTTTGGGCATCTGGAGGCTGCCCCTTGGGGGGGTAATGTAAGGAACTATCCCGGGCAATTGGTTCGCCCATGCGTGGGCACACGCACACTCCTATGTGTGTGTGCGCCTATGAGCTGGCAATGGTGCCAAAAGCAGCCATTTAAGCTGACAGCACCAGAAAGCAAGTGCTGTCCGTTCTACAGAGTTCCTGTGATCTGTGACCCCCGTGATTAATCTGAGAGACCTTCCTGTGCCTGTGACCCCGGCTTTACTTGGACTTTGTTGCTTTCTGCCTGCCCTGACCCCCGGCCTGTCTATGACTACTCTTTTGCCTGATCCTTTTGTACCTTTGCTGCCCGCAGGTTGCTGACCTTGCCTGCACCCGACCACCTGCTCCATCTGTACCACATCGCCAGTCTGTTACCGACCTGGACTGTACCACTATTCTTCTGCTCAGTGGACCTTCACATACCACCAAGTGACCCAGTCCAATCCTCGTGCCCCCTTGTGCTCTTGAACTCCCTGTCTGCACTACCAGGGGTTCTTGAACCAGGGCCGCAAGAGAGGTGATCCCCTGCATAAGTTAGACTCGTCCACCAGGTACGTGACAAAGTCATTACAAAACCACAAACTTCCATCTGGTTTGGGCCCTTTTTGACTTTTCTATAACCCCCAGCTCACACATTTTATTTAGTTATTGGTGAATTGCCTTTCGCCTGGCTTCGGGAATTTGATAAGGTTTCAACTTGACCCTTTCCCCTGGTGTGATGATATGTCATGTTCAATCCCAGACACCCAATCTGGCAATCCTGAAAATGTCTCTTTATTTTGGAACATAAACTTTCTAGCTTCCTGTTGCTGAGTTTTGGACAGAGTCTCCGCTATCCCGACTTCAGGGATAACCAGGTTAGGAGGAGCAGAAAGTGGGGTAGTCTCAGCAACCAAGGATTGCCTATTCTTCTATGGTTTTAGCAAATTCACATGATATATCTGCTCAGGTATTCGTCTTCCGGGTTGGCTAATTTTATAATTCACATTACCCATTTTTTTTCCAACACTTAATGGGGACCCTGCTATTTGGTTAGGAATTTACTTTTGACCATGGGGACCAACATCAACACACTATCGCCTGGTGCAAAAGAACAGACCTGGGCCCCACAATTGTAAATCCTCTGCTGAGCTAACTGGGCTTGTGCCAAATGTTCCTTCACAATAGGCATTATTTGTGCAATTCTGTCTTGCGTTTGTGCCACATGTTCAATAACACTTCTATGAGGGGAACTCTCACTCTCCCATGTATCAATGTGGCAATGTCCAATAGTCCCTGTGGGTACCTCCCATACAGTAGCTAAAAAGGAGAGAACCCTATGGATGATTGGGGAACCTCTCTAATAGCAAACATTAAATAAGGGAGTAGACAATGCCAATTATTTCCATCTTTATCAACCACATTCCTGAGCATTTGTTTTAACATTTTGTTAAATCTTTCAACCAGCCCATCTGTTTGAGGGTGACACACTGAAGTACATAATTGAGTCACTTTAAGAAGTTTGCAAAGCTCTTTGGTTACTCTAGACATAAACAGGGTGCCCTGGTCAGTTAGTACTTCTTTAGGAATGAAACAGAGGAATGTCCCCCAGGGCTGAAACAACCACAGGGGTACCCGCGCTATGGAAATAATTGAATGGAGCAGCTGATATGACAGAATAAACTGATAAGAGTAGTAGGATCAAACAAAAAAAACGTGCTCCTAAAATTACATAACCAACATAAAGATATCAATACAAATAAAGTCCATTTGTATGAATGGAGCCAGAGAGATCAGCCCCTATTACCCCAAATGGAAAAGCAAAATTGTATATCAATCAGTACATTATAATCCCAGTCCATGAATGCTAGATATGAGAAATAGTGATCATAACATAGCCCAGAATGACTCAATGTAAAGCAATACGTGGATGTTGATAAAACAATGTTCATAAATAAGAAAAAGATGAAGGTTGTCTTCAGAGGAACCTCACCACCGGGCACTGATGACACCCCCAAATTACCAGATCACAGTGGTCAAACAGCATAGGTGGGAGCCGTCTTATCGCTATGTGCCCTGGAATACTCTGTATCCCTCCGGAAGCCGATCACCAGGCAGGGTTGTCCAGTTGTTGGTGTGGATCAAACCGGGAAAGGACAAGAATCCTTTGTATCCTCCTCATGACCCTTGATGATGTCAACACGCAAGATTGCTTTTGGCGTCCCCTCGTTCAGCACATGGACGAACGTTTCTAAACAAACGTTCTTTTATCCATTTGTGTTGCTTTTATGGATTTTGGATTTTAATAAACATATCGACTACTTCACAATTGGAGCTCCCTGTTTCTTCTATTTTCCGGCTGTTGACCCACTCTTGGACCATCTTTTTGGCGACTGGCATCCGGAGGATACAAATGATTCTTGTCCTTTCCTGGATTGATCCACACCAAATTATCTTTATAGTCTTCCAGGCCACTCTCACCAGACATTAGAAGCAGTCCCTAAAATACCTTTTAGTTCCCCGTTTTTCACTCTCTCCACCCCCATCCCTTGGTGCAGTCTTACCCGTAGCTGGGGATGGTCTGGTCTTGGGGTGGAAAGTCTGTGAGTCTCTGAAGGAAGATGTCAGATTCCTTGTTAGGTACCTTTCCACAAGGTATACAAATTTGTCTGCTGTTTCCGGATCTCCATGACTCACCCATTTCTGCAAGGTGGTAGGGAGAGACCTCAGAAATGTGTCCATGACCACCTGCTCCACAATTTTTGGACCGGACAGAGTTTCTGGCTGCAGCCATTTGCTGGTCGAGTGGATAAGGTCATACATTTGTGACCAGGGTGGCTTTCTCTGTTGATAACGCCAATTGTGGACACACTGAGCACAGGCAGCCAGGGTTACACCCAGTTGTGCCAATATTTCCATTTTCAAACTATCATAGTTTTTTGCATCTGCAGGCTCCAAGTCAAAATAAGCCTTTTTGGATTCTCCAAATAGTAGGGGGGATACTAGTCCAGCCCATTGTTCTTTGGGCCAACTTTCTTTTTCCGCTGTTCTTTTAAAGGTGGTTAGAAACATCTCAGGGTCATCATCTGCAGTCATCTTTGGCAACAGATGGCTTACCTGAAAAGACAGTATGTTACCAGAATCACTCCCAGCCTTGGTCTGCTGCCTTTACTGAAACTGTTTTATGATGGCCTCCTCCGTTGGTGTTTCTGGTCCTGCTGTTCCAGCACTTTCTGCTGAATTGCAAGGCTCTGTTTCAAAGTTGCATTTGTCTGCTGTTGGTCTGTGTTTGCCAGAACAAGCTGTCTCAGTAGCTCCTCCATACTCACCTTACTTCACCTGCCACACAAACCTCCACCATGTGTAAAGGATTAGCTCAGTAGCGGGGTGTGCAGGACCCCCTGGATGGTTCACAGTACAGTGAAGTAGGCACGGACAGACAGCAGGATCTTTGTGAAAGTAAAAACTGTGGTTTATTTACATGTCGGTGGTTACAAAGTCCAAGTATAAAAACAGGTAAAATAAAACAAAATAGAAAATAAACCCTTGCCACTTTGGGCGTCTAACTACAGAGACACAGGAACCTGACTACTTGTTCTTCCACAGCCTACCGCTGCCCAAACATTTGGCGGTCACACAGAAATAAACAGAGGCTTTTAGTCACACAGACTAAAGCCTTGTACACACGGTGCGACGGTCGTACAACCAGACATCCAAAATCGTATGTTGGCTGTTGTGTCTCGCATACTGATGTGCATTAAGCGATCATATGACCAAGTCTAACATCGTGACATGCTACGAGCGTATAAAGAGGAAGTTCAGGTGCATGTGATTTGGGAATTAGAAATATAGGTTTACATGAACGAATACTTCTGGGCATTCCTGACTTCTGAGCATGCGTGTTTTGCACATAGAGCTTTGTTGGCCCAACTTCTCTGTACACACGGTACAACAGTCATACGACGCCTTGTTGTACAACAAAAGTTTTCTAGTCTGCTCATCCAAATTATGTTGTACTACCACCGCACATCAGCTGTTCTAATCTCGCGTGCTAATAGTCGGATGATCGTACAACAAGCTGTTGCATGACCGTTGTTGTACAACCATCACACCGTGTGTATGAGGCTTTAATCTCACCATTCAGAGGTATTGCTGCTCCCCAGTCTGCCATGCACAGAGATCTGCTTCCAGGGTGGAGCCCCTTGTTGAAGCAACCTGGGAGTTTTTTTTTTTCAATAAAGTTTTTATTGAGAAATGCAAGATTAATCACATCAGAGTAACTATACAAAGCATATGTCAATTGTAGAACAAACAAAATCATATTCATGTCAGAAGGGGCATTCTTGTCCATCAGGTTCGCTCCACATAGAATATACGACCCTAGAGTCAGCAAAACAGATTTTATAGATTTTAAATATAGATAAGAATAGAAGAGTGCACATGCACGAGGGATCCAAGATGGCCATGTGAGCCGAGACCTCCGCAGCACCCAAGCAGTCCGGAGCCAACAGCACACTCCAGCGCTCTTCCACCCGACCCTATTGAGCAGGACTGGACCTCTAAGCTCACCGAGCGCATTGACATATGTCCAGGGGATCTGTACGGAGAGACCTCAGCCCGGAGTTTGGGTCGGAGGAACAGACCGGATGTACCAAGATGGGCGCCGCAACCACGAGGCAGACACAGTGTGCAGATGGCACAGCAGAAGGAAGGCAAGTAATCGCTCCAGCATCTCAAGCGTTCACTCCTCAGCCCCAGAGAAACTTGATGCAGGGCCGCAGTCCCTCCCCAACTTCCACGGAGTCTCTCTTGGGCAGAGAATTTGGAAACTCCGCAGGCTCCATTTTGGGCCTACTGCGGTCTCCTTATCAGGACATTTCCATTCCTAATACTCCCATTCAGGATCTTTCCTCTCCCCCTGGGGATCTATTTCAGAAACTTGCAGATTTACTTGATAAGAGTCTGGCTACAACCACTGCTAAAATAATGGGGGAAATGAACGCAAACTTTCAGAACTTGGGGGCTCGCATGGAGGCCATAGAAAATAAACTGGATCTAACAGTTGCCCACACTAATCAAAACTCTGACCATATACAATTACTCCAGGAATGCTTGGAGTCTGCTCTTTCCAGGATTGCCAATTTAGAAAATCGCTCTCATCGTTACAATTTTCGGATAAGGGGGGTCCCTGAAACATTTATTGACCCGTCTCAAGTGGTCCAGGATATCATCAAAAATGTAATCCCGAATATTCCGCCACACCGCCTAGAACTGGACAGAGCCCACAGAGCTTTGGGTCCCCCCAGGAAAGATGGCTCCCCTAGGGACATAATAACTAAACCTCACTTTTTTGCTGTGAAAGAAGCGGTCATGAAACAATCCGGAAGGGCCAACCAACTCTTCTTCCAAGGACATCCCATTCAGATCTATTCGGATCCATCCCAGGTCAGCATCCAGCATAGAAGGTCCTTAAAACCACAGCCCTTGTCTCCAAAAGCATAAAGTATTGGTGGACTTTTCCCTTCGCAGTGAAATTTCTATAATCTAAATACTATGCCTTCTCATCTCTATCGGAAGGTAAGAAAATTCTGCTGCAGCTACAACTCATCTCGCAAGAAGCTGACATGGACACTTCAAGCGGAAACCAAAGCTCTACCAAAAGACCTCCTCCGGCCAGCCCGCTGACCCCACTCTGGAACAAGTCCAAGTCAAAGAAATCCAAGGAGAACACCTTGACCTGAAAGTGGATTTGGTATTATTGACTCTGGTCTTTGAGAGACTGCTAGCCTGACAGAGGGCCCCCTGGTTCAGTAGAACAGACGAGAGGCATCTGTGCCTCAAATTTCCACTTTTTGTAATGCTCCATTTTATGGTTTTCTCATGCTTTTAAAATGCTTACTTTACAGCAAGATATACAATATATTTGGTAGGGGCTACTAGATATACTGACATGTGGTAAATGTGTTTTGTGCCGCGCTATCTGTGTAGTACAATTGGTATTATGTGAATTAATTGTGATTGTGTTAGGTGCAATAGTACCAGTGATGAATAAATTTATGATTAAAGCATTTCTTATTCATGCATACTAGTGATTAAAATATAAAGCCCTGGTGGCTTAAATACATATATACCAAACCAAAATGTTCAGGTGAGTATGTGACATATACAAAAACAGTGATTAGCACTTAATGATTGGTGACAGTTAAAGTAAAAGTTTGCAGATGATGCCGGTGATGATACACTTAATAAAATTATACAAATAATAGTCCATAAAAGTTCTGTCAGATGGGTGAATTTAAAAATCTCTTAAAGGTGATACATATTGGTGCGCTGGATAATACATCTGCAGTGATTGTAGTTGTGACTGATCCTTAAGTGTGTGCTAGTCCCTCACCTGAGGTGTGCTAGCAACCTTGCACATAAAGGTTTCTTTGTATGGGTGATTCCTTGTCCCTCCTGTGGGGATCTCCACCTTTTCTGTGTGCTGTCAGCTATGTTGCTGGTGACTTTTTAAAACTAGTCATACGGAGAGAGACCCTCCCGATCGGGTGGGTGCAAAAAGAGAGAGGACTTTCCTTCGTGTGATATTGTTTTGTTTAAAACATTTATTTAAAACAAGCTTTTAAAATCAACACTCACATTTGCAAGTAAAACGAACAAGCATTTCTCCTACGAGCGCCGAGGTCGTGTGCATTCAGTCTGAGCTTCCAAACACCTCTGCTGTCGCCGCCCTACGCGTTACATCACACCTCATGTGACTTCATCAATGGGGATCAATTTTACATTTTAAGGTTCTCTCCAAATATGGGGGACTGTGGTTTCTCATGGGAGGGCTATGACTTCAACTCTTCTAAGCTTATTTTGGGGAATTTCCCCCCCTGTCTAACTTGGAAGGTTGTCTGTCATCAACAGATAGGGTCCTCCTCTCCCCGGCTCTCCATTAAGGGAGGTTCGGGGTGGGGAACTTCTCTTGTCAAGGCAGGGTCTCTGCCAACCCCCCTGGGGTATGGTCAAATTTTCCTTTTTCTATCACTATTAAGTGTAGGTTTTCAAGTTAACATCTTTTACACGTGGATAAGAGAAAGAGACCTATACACCTTGCTTCTCCAACTCCGTTTTAGTTTGGATTAATGTGGTTGCAGGATTTAAATCCTTTCATGACAGGAACTATGTTGTTTTCAGATTATGTTAGGGTTTGGTCTGTTATTTATTGGTTTCCCCATCGGTTTGAACGCCGCCTGGGTCTCTTGCCTGAGGGTCTGAATTCAGGCTGACTCACATCCCTATGGGAAGGTGATCGCCCAGGAAAAGAAAAGCATCAGGTGCGATAGGTTTCTAGACATGGGTCTCCCCTCTCTGGCTCCTACTTAAGGGGTGCTGGCGAGGGAACTCCCATACACTGATTACAGGTTTTTTATTACTATTGCCAATAGGTTAACAAAACCTTATATCTTTGTTTTGAACGAATTTTGGTCACAAGTTCTCAATCTGAATAGCTCTGATAAGGAAAGGGCTTCGGTCTGTCGGGTGCCACACATGTGCCTCCTCCTCAGACACCCCAGTCTCTGGGGAAGAGGACGTCTGAACTTAGCTTCAGACATATAAGTTGTATGAGCTCGAGGAGATCTCCATCTCCCTGCGGTTCATGCGTGATTGGAAGATGTTATTGCATACATCTTCATTCTTTGTTTTGTTCATTGTAATTCCTCTCTTCCTTCCCTTTCTCTCTTTCCTGTTTCTTTTCTTAGCTATGCTCAGGGGAGTGCTAACCCATTGTCTCTTTTTATCTTTTTGCCAGCGGTTTGGTAACATGATCGGTAGAGTTGAGCGAACCTCTGGAAGTTCGGGTTCTGCTGGTCCGTCCGAACTTCGGGACAAAGTCCAGGTCCGGGTCCGGACGGAACCCGAACGATCGCACGGACAACGACCTGGACCTGAAACAGGGCTTCAAGCCTGCCTGGTCGTCTTGGGCTTGAAGGTCTCCAAGCGAGTTGAGATGGCTAGTACAATGGTTTGGCGACCGTTTTTCTATTTTTCTCTGTTACCCAATCGTGAGGGGACTCGTATCGATTCTTTTCTTTGTCCTTTCTCTCTTTCCCTTCCTTCTCTCCTTAATGTTACTTGTTTTGTTTCTTACTTCTACATACGTTATTGTAGAAGGTTAGTGCGTACTTGGCGTCCCTCTACCTCTAGAGGAGCTCGAGTATGTTGAATATACAGACTTCGATTCAAGTCTGCAGGAGAAGGGGTCTCTGACCCC
>BLSH010429352.1:54459-89951 GCA_018402905.1 Glandirana rugosa | reverse complement strand
CAGAGCAACAGCACAGACAGCAGTAGTAAAGTAATCTATCTCAGGATGCAGGATCAGGTCTTAAAATGTCTCAAATCTGTCCCTCACGCAGTCAGCTACCTCTCCCTACACTAACCCAAGGAGCATGTGACTGCAGCACTGTGACTCCAGCTTATAAAGAGGCTGGGTCACATGATGCACCGGCCAATCACAGCCATGCCATTAGTAGGCATGGCTGTGATGGCTTCTAAGGGCAAACCAGTGAAACGCTTGTTGATTGGCTGCCCTGCAGCTTCTCAACACGTGGAGTAAAATAGCAGAACCCCGGACCGAACCCGAACGATTTTTGAAATGTCCGGGTCCGGGTCCGTGCCACGGACACCCTAAAGTTCGGTACGGACCCGAACGTTACAGTCCGGGTTCGCTCAACACTAATGATCGGTAATCTTCCTCTTCCGCGGGAGAATGAACCTGACCCTGGGTCGTCCATTTTACTTCCACATAGGTAAGTGACGTGCAGATTTTCAGCTCCAATACCTCGATGCTCCATGGCTAACTCTAATAGACGCACCTTGAAGCTAGCCACACATAATACTCAGGGACTCAACTCCCCTGTCAAACGACGAAAAATGTTCAATCTTTATAAATCCCAACACATAGATATAGTTCTTATCCAGGAGACACACTTTCCACGTACCTTCTCCCCAAAATTTCTACATCAACATTTCCCTGTTTTTCACCTGGCGGGGTAATGAAAACAAAACTAAGGGAGTAGCTAGATTGTTCTCCAAACGTTGTAACTTCTCCTTAAAGGGTGAATTCAAAGACCCTAAGGGCAGATTTATCCTAGTCAAAGGTTGGATGGATGGCCATCTTTACTCTTTCATCTCTTATTACGTCTGTAATAGAGGTCAAGCGGACTTCTTTCAAGCCATGTTTCGGGCTCTGGATCCCCTGATAGAGGGGACCCCTATCTTTGGGGGTGACTCAAACGTCGCACTCGATCAGGGGTTGGACAAATCCAACCCCATGAAACCACGTCTACCTCGCCCCACAAAAGTTAGTCTCAAAATCGCTTGAATCCTTCATTCACAGGGTCTGGCAGATGTTTGGCGGGATGTGTACCCTACAAAAAGGGATTTCACTCACTTCTCAGTCCCTCACCTCTCATATTCACGGATAGATCACATTTTACTCCCAACCCATAAACTTCCTCTTGTGGTCAACTCTCAAATTGTTGGCACCTCTATCTCGGACCACTTTTTGGTCACTCTGTCCCTCATATGCGACACCCCAGGCCGCAGTTCCTCTTATTGGAGATTGAATGAATCTCTACTAAATGACCCAGTGACAGTCACAACCATTGAAAAAGCCTAGAAAGAATTCTTTCTGTTCAATAATACTGCGGACGTCTCGGCAGAAACACTTTGGGCTGCCCATAAGGTGTCAATAAGAGGGACATTGATTCAGATTGCTTCCAAGCGCAAAAAAAGAGCACTCAGCACAAATCATGAAACTTGAGAATGCTTATAAATCCCTTAGGGCTCAACATAAGAATAACCCTTCCTCCGTCACACTTGATCAAATAGATGTTGTTAGAACCCAATTGAACCTAGAGCTCACGACCAAAGCCGAAAAGCAAATTAGTTGGAGTGGGGCCAAGTTTTATTCCAAAAAAGATAAGATGGGTTCAATGCTGGCTGCCCGTTTAACCCCCTGCATTCAAACTCATGCTCTCCCTAAAATTCGGATCCGTGACGAAGGCACCACTAGCAATCCGGTCAAGATTCTCCAAGCCTTTAGAGATTTTTACACTAAACTTTATAGTTCCTCCCCACCCAGTCAGAAAGGAGACATCTCCCAGTTCCTGGACTCCCTCCCAATCCCTAAATTAACGGATGAACACAAGTCAGCTCTCAATAGTGCCATAACTGATATGGAGATCGCAGACGTTATTAAACAATTGAAAAATAGATCAGCCCCAGGTCCAGACAGCCTCTCACCTCCCTATTATAAAACATTTATTGCCACACTGGTTCCACATATGACCAAATTTTTTAACTCCAAAATTTCAGGGACTCCAATAAACTCAGATCTAAATACGGCGTTTATTTCCGTCATCCCTAAACCTGACAATAACCCAGAAGAAGTGGCAAATTACAGACCCATTTCCCTCATCAATAATGATCTCAAAATCCTAACGAAAGTTTTAGCAAATTGATTATCTTTATTCATAAACAATTACGTCCATAAGGATCAGGTGGGGTTCCTCCCAGGCAGGCAGAGTCCTGATCAGACCAGAAGGGCCATTGATATAATTTCCGTATTGCAATCTAACTGGTCGGGGGGTTCTGCTCAGCAGGGGATGCTGCTTTCCTTAGACATACATAAGGCATTTGACTCGGTCACTTGGCCCTATATTTTTCAGTTACTGGAACATTGGGGGTTTGGCGAACGATTTCTCTGCATTATCCATTCCCTATATTCTTACCCAAGAGCCCTAATCCGCATACAAGGACATTATTCACCCCTATTTAACATTGAAAGGGGCACAAGACAGGGGTGTCCTCTGCCTCCTATAATCTTTGCGATAGCCATTGAAACCCTCGCAATTGCAATTAGAGAAAACCCTAACATTAAAGGTGTCACTTGTGGTGCTCAAATCCACAAATGTGGGCTGTTTGCAGATGATTTATTGTTGTTCATCACCTCTCCAATCACTTCCCTTCCCAATCTCTGCCAGACCCTAGAGACTTTTTCCCGCTTATCAGGTCTACAGGTGAACTATGAAAAGTCAGAGGCCCTGAATATTTCTCTTCCACAGGAGACTATTTTGTCACTAAAGGAGGCATTTAAATTTTCATGGAACGACTCTTGCATCAAATACTTGGGTGTCTTCTTGACTCCCAAGTTTGAAAATCTCTATGCCCTTAATTTTCCCCCTATGTTCCGTAAATTGGAACAACACCTTAAGGAGTGGACAAAGCAGGGCCTAACATGGTTTGGAAGAATCAATGCAGTCAAAATGATGCTACTACCTAGATTATTATATCTGTTCAGATCCCTTCCCATACAGATCAGGACAGGCCATTTAAGATCTCTACAAAGCAAAATACTTACATTTATATGGGGGGGAGCGGGATACAGAATTAAACAACAAACATCAAGAACATCAAGAACAATCAAGAACACGGGGACATGACCTCAAACTAACTAGGGGAAGTTCAAAACCAATCTTAGAAAGTATTATTTTACTGAAAGGGTGGTTGATGATTGGAATAAACTACCAACAGACGTTGTGAGACAGTCAACAGTAAATGGCTTCAAACATGCTTGGGATAAACATAAATCTATTGTCAGACAACAAGGTTAATGTAAAAAAATAAAATAAAAAAAAAAATTAAAAATAAATAAATAAATAAAAAGGGGCAGACTCGATGGACTACTCAGTCTTTTTCTGCCGTCACTTTTCTATGTTTCTATGTAACATTGTTCCTATCCAGGAGGAAAGGCAGCCTGGGGGTTCCTCAACTTCTCAAATATTATTTTGCAGGTAGACTCTCCCAAATTTCCATAGTTTACGCCAAAGTGGAGAAACCGGAGTGGGTACAGATAGAACGTCAAGCAGCACCGTCGTTTACACTTGATTATCTTCTCTGGTGCAATCCAAGAGACCGCCCAGCTATCCTTTCTCCAAGGCTCTCCGCTTCTTTTTCCCTTTGGGACAAGTTAAGGAAAAATCCTACCTTAGTCTCCTCTACTCAACCCCTAGCACATATTTTCCACAATCCGGAGTTCCCACCAGAAAGAGATATTAAAGCCTTTTAATGGTGACTAGACAAAGGCCTATATCGGATAGGACACTTCTTTACATCCACCTTATCCTACTGTGTTAGCAAACTTGATCTTCCGAACTCTGAAAGATTTCGATTCAGACAAATCAGTCATTTTCTATATAGTATTTGGAAGAACAAACCCACCCCTCCCCATATAACACAATATGAAACCTGGTGTGGTTCGGCCATGGAGCAGAGAGGGGGCATAACGATTATCTATGCGTCACTTACCAGCCGAAATACTAAATCCTCTTATATGCTAGCCTGGGAGGAAGACCTGCAGTTTCAGTGGAGCTTAGAAACTTGGCACAGAGCCACGTTGTTAGCCTTTAGGGGGATTCTTAATACCTCATTGATGGAAGCAAATATTAAAGTCATCTGCCAGTGGTATATGACTCCCTTTAAATTAGCGAGAATATTCCCTACGGCAGACCCTCTTTGCTTCTGAGGATGTCAGCTCCGAGGTAACATGGTTCACATCTGGTGGGAATGTCCCAAAATCAGACCATTATGGAAAAAAATCTTGAATCTGATTCACAGAGTAACTAACCTCAATATCCCTAGAAGCCCAACGGTTGCTCTTCTAAATTCTTCTATTCCGAACATTCCAAAGTTAACTCAAAAACTGATTCACTACATTCTTTTGGGTACTAAAATCTCAATAGCTAAGTCCTGGAAAAAAACCCATACCTCACTGAAAGCAGTGATTAGGAAAGTTTCATGGATTATGTCACAAGAAAAACTGGCTAGTGCTCTTTCAAATTTAAAAAATTTTAAGCTATATGGGAACCATGGGCTTCATTATGGGTATCTCCCTATACCCAGGAATGATTCTCTCAAAGCATCCCTAACCTAGTACGTGAATGATTGCTGCACAGGGACAATGTGTTGGCTCTCCCCTCACTAACTTCTTTCTTCTGTCTTCTCTATGTTCCTCTTCTTTTCCTCTTACTGTTTCTAATTCTCCTGATCTAAGGTGAATTTATGGTTTTTCGTCACAAGACATGACACTTATAAGATGCCTCGGGATGGGTATACTACTTGGGTGCCCAGTGTTTGTGATTTTGATGGATGCTTGGCCTTCTCCAGCTTGCCAGGCTTTTGCAAAGAAGGGATAAGACTCCCTGGGAGGCTGGAGTAGTTTGAGGGCTCATCCCTGGAGTTCTGGGGGTGGATGGGGCCCTCCCCCGGCACAGCTTGCTCCCATTGGGGGTGCTGTGGGGAGGTTTCCTATTGGCGCTCTGGAGTCGGGGGTATATCCAACAGGCCTATTGTCTTAACTAACACACGGTTGTTTCAATACCTAAGGTATTTATGGTACATACGTTATCTTAGTAGAGGGATCATTCCCCTTCAGCACTTGTAAGATCGAAACAATACCTGTTCTTTTAAGGTCTTGAGTCTTATATGAAAGTTTATTTTGATATAATGACAATCTTAACAAATTCCTACCCCATCCACTGTAATGTTTTGTTACCCATATTTGTCTGTGACGATGTGTATTCTCTAGTTGTACTTGACTTAAACTTAAAATAAAATAAAATATTTTGAAAGAGAAGAGAATAGAAATGGAAAGAGAAAGGAGAGAAGAGAGGCATGGTATCTAAAATCAATAATCTAAAGCAGGGATATGCAATTAGCGGACCTCCAGCTGTTGCAGAACTACAAGTCCCATGAGGCATAGCAAGACTCTGACAGCCACAAGCATGACTCCCAGAGGCAGAGGCATGATGGGACTTGTAGTTTTGCAACAGCTGGAGGTCCGCTAATTGCATATCCCTGATCTAAAGAAAGCATGGCAATATCTTGTCCAATGGTCCATACGATATGATAGTTGGAGGCAATCCGCCTCCGGATCATCACAAGGCAATGCATTTTACTCCAAGAGTTGTCAGCCATAACAGAGAGAAATATATTAAAAATCCTAATCCTGTAAGTATAGAGTCACAATCAATGTAATAAGTAATAGGTAGGAGAGGGGAGACCTCACCTAGTGTCCAACTGTTTAAAAGCATCTGAATATTTAAAGACTAGCCACGGGGACCATCATTTGTGGAATTTTTCTGAGCGTTCTCTGTCTGTAGCCACAATCTCCTCCATGTTATAGATATCTTCTACTGAGTGCAACCACTCTGTCACAGAAGGGGCCTGGGTAGATTTCCAATGTCTTGGAATCAAAATTTTTGCTGCATTGAGCAGATGCCTAGTTAGCGTCTTTTTATAGAATTTGACAGAGCAATCGGCTATGGGCAAGATGCAACATGCTGGTGTCAGGGAAATTTTTGTATCTGTGGTGTATTTAATTAGCTCACAAATTGATTTCCAAAAAGGGGTCAGTTGGGGGCAGTCCCACCAGATATGAAATAGCGTGCCTTTTGCTTCCCCGCATCTCCAACAGAGATCCGATGAGGCTGGGTACCACTTTTTACGTTTGTCAGGGGTGGCGTACCAGTGCGTTAACAAATTATGAGGTTTCCTGGACCCTCGTACCTAACGAGCATTTGTGCGTGAAAATTAAAGCTTGTTTCCACAGTTCGTCTGTGAAGGGGGTTTGGAGTGCATCTTCCTACTGAGAGCAGTCCTGCTGTGATCCTTCCTCCCCATGTCGATGAAGCCACGAATACATGAGCGATGTGGTCTTAGTTGAGGGTTCTCCTGTCAAGCAAAGTTGTTCAAAAGGAGTGCACATAGCTTTGTAGTTGTTTGACGATAGACCCAGAAGGAGAGAGAATTTTGTGGTAACAAGGTTTGTTGTAATGAGTCGAAGGATTTAAGTTTATTATTAGTCAAGCAATGTGTCAGCAAAAGGGGTAAATCCTGGTCTGTAGGAGAGGTAAATGGGAGATGCATACCTGGTGGGAAGTTCGGATTATGGGTGATAGGCGTGAGGGGGCCAGGGGTTGAGGACAGCCCGTGGGACTTAGACACCGTGTGGAACATGTTAAGGGTTTCCCCTATCAGTGGTTGTTGTTGAATATGGGAAGGTATTTTTGCTTGAGGAATCCAAGGCAGACATCGCAAGGGCATGACCGCCAGGTCCCTCTCTAAGCTAACCCAATCTTTTTGCCCCCCGTTACAACTCCAATCAATAATTCTGGCTAAGTGGATTCCTGTTAGGTAGAATTTGAAGTTGGGAAGTTCAATACCCCCTTGATCTTTGGGTTTAGAGAGAATGTGCAGGCCTATGTGCGTTTTTTTGCGCATCCAGATAAAGCTGTGTATCATCGCATTCAGTGTTTTGAAGAATTTTTGTGGAAGTTTAATGGGTAGAGTATGGAAGTGGTACAGAACTCTGGGGAAAGTTACCATTTTGAGGATGGCCACCCTGCTGAACCATAAAAAGGGCCTGATAGCCCAGTTTTTCAGATCTTTTTGGATATTGGTCAGTAGTGGTTGGAAATTAACATTGAAAATATCAGTTAGTTTAGCTGTGAGTTTAACCCCTAGGTAAGTGAGAGCCGAGGGGTTCCCATTTAAAACAACAAGTGACCTTCGCCCTTGTTAGTTCTTCAGGAGTGAGGCTCAAATTCAAGGCTTCTGACTTGGAATAGTCTATCTTCAGGTTGGATATGTATCCAAAGAGAAGAAATGCTTTAGTCAGTTTAGGGATAGAGGCATGTGGCCGTGACAAAAATAAGAGGAGATTGTCAGCGTAGGCCACTGTTTTATATTCTCGGGTGCCTACTTTAAAACCGGCCTTGTCCTTGTTAACTTTGATCGATCGTTTGAAAGGCTCAGGGGTCAAAATAAACAAGAGGGGAGACAGAGGGCACCCCTTTCTTGTGCCATTATTTATTTGAACCGCTTCAGAAAAAATGCCATTGATCTTGAGCTGTGCAGAGGGTTTGTGGTAAAGGGAAGCTATCCAAGACATCATACCCTTTTGCAATCCCACATGCCTGCAGGTAGCAAACAGGTAGTCCCAGGACACCCTGTCAAAAGCCTTCTCCGTGTCTGTGGACAGGAGAAGACCTCTGACTCCGCCCGTCTGTGCGTGGTGGATTAAATAGAGGGATTTTATCACGTTGTCGCGAGCTTCACGGCATAAAGCCGACCTGCTCTAGGCGGATGAGCTGCGATAGAAAGTTAGTCAAGAAATTTTTATAGGATCTTCAGATCCAAATTCACGAGGGAGATTGGTCTACAACTAGTGCAATTTAGGGGGTCTTTTCCTGGCTTGGGTAACAGGGTTATGTGGGCCAACGTGAAAGCTGCAGTAGTGGGTTGTGTAGTTTTAAGAGAATTAAGTGCATTAAGAAGGGGCGTTTTTAGATGTGCCACAAAATGTTTATAATAATGGGCTGTATACCCATCCGGGCCCGGGCTCTTGTATGTTTTCAGGGACTTAACTGCTAACAGGAGTTCCTCTTACATGATTGGGGCTTCTAATGATTCAGACTCAGTTGGGGTTAGACTGGGTAAGCCACTCTCTTTCAGGTAATCCTGTATGTTCTGCTCCCTATCCCCTTCAAATTCCTTCGGCCTATGCGGTGTATGCAAGTTGCAGAGATTGCTGTAGAAGGCATGGAATCGTGCTGCAATCAGGTCCAGTTTATGCAGAGGTTTGCCATCTTTGTCTCTGATAGCCAGGATATTTCTGGATATGGAGAGGGATTTACGGGCCCTAGCCAGAAACTTACAGCCCTTGTCCCCATGTTCATAGAAGAAGCCTCTTCTAAGGAACAGAGTTCTTTTTGTGTTAAGATGGAGTATGTTTTGTAATTGTTCTTGGGTTGCTAACAGTTCTGCCGCGACTGCTTCTGCCTGTGACTGTTTATGGCTAGCTTCTAATTTCGAAATCTTATCAGCTAGGGCCATGATCGTTTTATTTGCGTCTCTCTTCATTTGTGCTCTACAGCAAATGAAATTGTCCCGTATGACACATTTATGTGCCTCCCATAATGTCAGAGGGGGCATCTCTTCCATGGTGTTAAGTTGAAAGTATGATCTAATTGCGTCCCCAATTTGTTTTGATAAGTTGGCATCTGTCAAAAGGATCGGGTTCAGTCGCCAGCTACATGTCCTGATCGGGACTATGGGTAGCTTCAAAGAGATCGACACTGGGCAATGGTCTGACAAAGATTGGATGCCTATAGAGGCAGACTGTAAGGTATGTAGGTCACGCTGTGTCATAAAGACATAATCTATGCGTGAATATTTTTTGTGCACAGCAGAGTAGTAAGTAAAGTCCCTACCATTTGGGTGCACAAAGTGTCCACCAGCAGCAGAGAGTTCAGCGTGGATTTAATTTTCTTTAGAATAGAGTAAGCAATGCTAGATTTATGGTTAGAAGAGTCCAATAATGGGTGTAAGGGGATATTGAAGTAGGATACAGCCAGTAGTAAAACCCATAATCTCATCCACAATTCGTTGGGAAAAAGTGGTGTGCCCGGAGTTTTGGAAATATACATTAGCCAAGGTCAGCGGCTGTCCGTGCCAGTTACCCTTTAAAAACAGGAATCTTCCTTGGGGTCTATACGTTGCTGGGTTTCCTCAAAATTTGCATGTTTATGAATCAGGATAGACACTTGGATTTCTGGGTAGGATTTGGTGCGTGGTACACCCCAGGGAAATATTTATCAAACATTTTTGGTATGGATTGTGACTGGAAGTGAGTCTCTTGTAAAAAGACAAAGGCAGGTTTGGCCTTTTTCAACTCCCTTATGAAGCTCACTCTTTTTTCAGGAACATTCAGGCCTCTGAGGTTGTGAGAGATCAGAGTAGGGCCTTTACATAAAGAAGAATATGCCATGCTGATGGGTAGAACCGAAACTCAAAAGGATAAGAGAAGGAAGGAAATGAAAGGGGTAACTTTCATGACCACCCCAGGTACAATAAACTAAATCAGATAGAGAAAGTTGAAGTGATACCAGAAAAAGGAGGAATAAGAAAAAGATGAGGTTAGATGAAGAAAGAAAGGGAGGAAAATGAATGGAGATAGTGGGAAAAAAAGAGAGAAAAGGAAAGGAGGGGAGAAGAAAAAAAAAAGAAGTGGAGATGAAAAAAGGTAAGATAGATAGAGAAAGTGGAGAGGGGAGCACAGGGGAAAGAGTAGTAAGACAAAGAGAATTCCCTGTGTACAGGGGGACACACTGTACAATTTTAACAGTGAGCACACCTCCTAGAAACCCAGAGGGGCTCTTTAAGCTGTGAGTGTATTAGCAGCACAGGCTAACACCATGAGCCGCCAATACAAACACAAGGAGAGGTCACGTGGGAGAATGCACAGGAGGATTTTGGACCAAGTAACTCAACTCTGTAATAGAGCTGAAGTTACTCAGCCCGTGGCCTCATGTTGCATACATAATCATGAATTGAAAATACTGACAACAGCCGAAACTTAACGACAGAAATACAAAAAAAAATAAATAAATAAATAGGCGACCAGAGTTGTGGTCTCAACCAGGACACATAAGGAAGGATCTGCGCTGAGGCCCACTGTGGAGGCTTGCGTTATAACAAAAAGTGTCAATCAGGTAAGGATCTATGCGTCCAGTCGGGGATGACCCCTATCCCAGACGGCTATAGTAAGGTGTTTGTGAAATCACTCCGTTCAAGGAGAGGGGGTCACAGACTTATAAACAAGTATGGTGTCAGGTAAACTTTCAAACGTATAAGCACAGATACCATACGATCCATAAGAGTAAGGTCATGAAAACCTTCTACTTTGAGAGAGACCGTCATCGCCTTATAAACTTATTTGATATCAAATAAGCTAACGAACATAGGATCACAGTAGCCGTATCTTCCTCAAGAGCCGGAAAAGCTGCACATCCTTAACTGAGGCAATATTTGCCAACTCGTTGTTATAATAAAACTGAAATAGTCAAAGGGGCACGGGGAGGAACTATGCCCATAAAAGTACAAACAGAGAGCAACGTTCAGGTGCATGTACAACTTGCAGGAGACAATGGAAAGGATCCAGGAAATTACAAAAACACGGTACACTATGGTACCTATAATACTTTAGCACCCTTCAGGTGTAGTCTTTGGCCCTGGTGCTCCTGGTAACCTGGGTAGAGTGCGGGAGCCCTGCGTCATATTGCTTGTGGAACTTCTCTTTCGTCCATACCTGTTTTGTAGGAGTTGAGTACGGCGTAGGAGGTGGTGAGCCAGCGGGTTCTGGGAAGCGAAATTCAGGATACCAGTCTGGGAGGACAATGAGCGGCATGTGGAGAGCTTCACAAAAAGAGGGGAGATCTTCTGGTGATTGAAGAACATGCTGTGTCCCATTATGCGCGACCGAGAGCGCGGAGGGGAACTTCCATCTATATACGAGGTTTCGTTCCCGCAGGGCTTCCAGCAGTGGGCGTAGAGCTCTACGGTTGTTTAAAGTGATAGGGGAAAGATCCTGGAAGAGAGATATATTATGTTAGTTGAAAACAATGGCGTTGTTTCTTCTTGCTTGCCCCAGCACCTCTTCCTTAAGTTTATAATCTGGGAGACAGCAAATTATGTCCCTTGGGGGAGCTGTATCACTTGGGCCCGATCTAAGTGCCCAATGTGCCCTCTCAAACTCGATCACTGAATAAGCGGGTCTCTCCAGCAAGCTATTAAAGATGGAGGAGAGAGCTGACGTCATTTATTCGGGGGGCCACTGACTCTGGGACCCCCCTTACCCTAATATTGTGCTTCCTGCCCTTGTTGTCCAAATCCTCCAGGTGGCGGTTGGTTGTGATCAATTGGGCCATGTGTGCCTCAGAGATCATTGTTAGGTGGGCAATTGCTGTGTCCCTTTTGGGACCCGCACATTTGCTGTGAAGCACCTTCTCATTTAAAGCCAGTAAGTCCGCCTTTAGCTTTGGGATCATGGAGGAGAAGGTATTTTTATGTCAGCCACAAACAGGGACATGTCGGCATACAAGAGGGGGTGGTCAGGTGGCGAGTGGTGACTCACCCTGTCCTCCATGACTGTCTGAGAATCCTCGCTGCAGGCATCCTCACGATCCAGCGCCGCCATCTTAGAAAGGCCCGCACTGTCTGTGGCTGCTGCTGTAAACGGAAAAGGTTGGGGATGCTGCGTGCTCTTTGCACCGAGGATGAGTTCCTCGGTGTCTGTCCTGGTTGGGGCTGGTTGTGCTTGCCCATGGTCGCCTATAGCCGGTCAGTATCGGGCAAAGAGGCTGCGGGCAGAGAGGAGCTCCAACACTAGGATTCCATCCGCGTTGCGTGCCAAGCCACACCCCCCCCCCCAACCTGGGAGTTTTATAGAGCCCTGCATGCTTTACCTGTTACAAATGAGCTTGTTAACCCACATTGAGGCCAAACAGGCTCACTACACAGCACATACACAAAAGCAATCAGTGTACAGTATAAACCTGGGACAAATATATCTCCCATCCTGGACACAACCCATAGATTTCCCTGGCTTCCTGTCAATATATATACATATGTAATCAGTCTGGAAAATCTAGTATGTTTTCACTCCTTAAAGTATTGATGGTGCTAATTATCAGGTTGTATCAGTCTTCCAAGACTGAGGAAAATGGAGCCATTCAACCCCTCCTCATCCACCATCTGTGTGTAAATGTTCTCCTAGCAAGTGTTCATTCCTGGGAGAACACTTCTGAACGTTTATCTTTTTCAGCTGCAGCATACTGTGAAGATTGCTCTGATCTCCAGAAGGGAGATGTAGACTGCTATGGGAGACTGTAGGATTTTATCACAAAAACATCAATTGAATCCTGGGCTCTTATAATACTTTCACTGCTGCTACTGCAGTGCCATGAAAGAATGAATACATACTAGCAGTCTTTTGATTTGTTTCCTCACATTCTGCAGGTTCTTTAGTGGGCTTTAGAAGTGATCCCTTTTACATATAAAGCCTGTTGATGTAGCCCCCTCCCCAACCCATCTTGCATACCTCCCCAAGTGTTTATTGAACCTGGGACCTCTGGAGGTATCATAAGAAAGGCAGAGCCATTTGCAGCGGGATGGGAATATCCCTTCCTGAACTCCTCCTACTATTGAACCCTTGAAATGTTCAGCTCTGTGCACTTTTGGATCAGATCTGCCAAATTCTTGGCACAGATGCCAGGTGCAGAAGCAGATCAGAGCTTTAGATCATACAGTGTGAATACTGTGTATCAAAACCTGCATGTATCTGATGTCCCTGTACTAAGGATAAATAGGACAAAATAATTTGATGAAAATATTTAGAATAATATATAATATATTATATAATTGTATAAAATATGCTGTGCATCAATTAAGATAAAACTGCATTTTTGTTCACATTGTTTGGACATTTGCCCTATAATGCTCCATGCACACTGGCTTACAAAAAAAACATTACTTCTATGGGAGTTTTGTGTTCTGCCCGTAGAAGCAGCTCAGCGTTATCCTATGTGTCCAGTACATTAGGACGATTACAGGCATATTTTGATCTCAACATTTAGAGGCAGGAAAAAAAACCCTTCTGTTTCGCGTTTTTTCTTGGAGCTTACTGGCAGAAAAAAACGTAAAACTCTCCTAAACTCGTCCAAACTTAGTACAAAAAATGCTCTATATGAGCATTTCTTACTCCCAAGAGAACAGACTTTTTTTAAGCCCATTGTGCATGGAGTCTTACAATAAAAACCTGATTTGAGTATTTATCAAAACTGTGTGACAGTTAAAAGCCTTATATGCCATAAAAATCCATGCAAAAATATTTTTGTTAGGCAAAACAATCCGAGTCAGAACTATTTTGAGTTTACCAAATGCATACTGAAACTCTTAAGTTTGTCATAAATATCCAGGTTTCAATTAACCTTGGTCATGAAAAAGGTTAAGATAGCAATAAAATAATAATGCATGGGAAAAAATACAATATATTGCACTATTTTAATAGTAGTAAAATAACTATTTTATGGAAAGTATTAAAAACCGCACAGCTTGGGGGGGAGGGTGGCGACTGGGCACCAAGATGGATGCTTGAGCTAGGAGCTCCGCTCGTCCACTGGAGAAAAAAATGGGAGAATACACATAGTCCTTTAATACCTTAGTGGAGGCTCACAATGCATAGAGTGAGAGATTTAGAGGACAGACCAAGGAGGATTAGCATCAAAATACGGGGGTCCCGGAATCCGTTCCAGCCTCCCAACTACAACAATATGCTCATAATCTGTTCTCCTCACTGGTGCCGCCCCTGTCAGCTCATGATCCCACAACAGACAGGATCCACAGGGTACCCAAACCCTCTTTCTTCCCTGCAGAGATACCCAGAGACGTGCTGTTAAGGGTACACTTTTATCACGTGAAAGAACAACTCCTGACAGCATCTCGCAAGCTTGATAGTGTCCCCCCCCCCCCTCGTAATGACACTCTGCAGCTGCTCCCTGACCTGTCCAGACACTCTCTGCAACATCACCGTAATTTGGCTACCATTACCAAGGCCCTGAGAAACCATAGAATTCTCCATAAAAGGAAGTACCTTGCTATGCTTTCTATCACCCACTATAGGGTCTCAGCCCTAGTCAACTCACTAGAGGAAGGCATAGCGGCATTACACCAATGGGGCATCCTCCCTGAGCAGGCTCCAACCTCATCTAAAGCTTTGCAACCACCGTTACTCCAAGATGATTGGCAAGTAGTGTCCCACAAACAATCCAACAGAAAGCATAACAATGGAGGTTCCTGAATGCTCCACACTCAACCATATATATCTCTCTAAGGTCGTGGGAGAACATTGTGTTCCTTCCAATTTCCCCCAAAACCCCTGAGCAGATCCACCTGCACACAGATCCGTTGCAAGATCCTCCTTTTTATGATTACCCTCTTGTTTTTATTATTAATAGTGTTGAGCGAACCCAGACTGTAACGTTCGGGTCCGTACCGAACTTTCGGGTGTCCGGGACATTTCAAAAAACGTTTGGATTCGGGTTCTGGGTTCTGATAGTTGATCACGCATGTTGAATAGCTGAAGAGCAGCCAATCAACAAGCATTTCACTGGTTTGCCCTTAGAAGCCATCACAGCCATGCCTACTAATGGCATGGCTGTGATTGGCCAGGGCATCATGTGACCCAGCCTCTTTATAAGCTGGAGTCACAGTGCTGCATGTCACATGCTCTTGGGTTAGTGTAGGGAGAGGAAGCCGTCTGCATTTTTGTGAGGGAGAGATTGCAGACATTTTAACATCTGATCCTGCATCCTGAGATTACTACTGCTGTTGCTCTGAGGGATAGATTGCAGAAATTTGAGATTTCACATACTGCTGCTTTAAGGTGACAGATTGCAGATCAAACTCCGCATAACACAACGTTCGCTACGATCGTGCACAATGATCAGATTGTTGGAGTAATTTGAGATTTCACATACTGCTGCTTTGAGTGACACATTGCAGATCAAACCCTGCCTAACACAATGATCGTTACGATCGTACACAACGATCAGATTGTGCGATCGTAATTTGAGATTTCACATACTGCTGCTTTGAGTGATCTGACTGCACTAGGTAGAGGCTTCTGCTTAGAGGGACAGATTATTGTTCAAAAATCATTGCCTACTCCTATAGGCCAGCTGTCGCTGTAAGTGAGACATTATTGTTCAAAAATCATCTCCTAGTTCTAAAGGGAGAGTTTCCAGCTGTTGCTTAGAGGGACAGATTATTGTTCAAAAATCATTGCCTACTCCTATAGGGCCAGCTGTTGCTGTAAGTGACACATTATTGTTCAAAAATCATCTCCTAGTTCTAAAGGGAGAGTTTCTGGCTGTTGCTTAGAGGGACAGATTATTGTTCAAAAACCATTGCCGACTCCTATAGGGCCAGGTTCCAGCTGTTGCTGTAAGTGAAACATTATTGTTCAAAAATCATCTCCTAGTTCTAAAGGGAGAGTTTCCAGCTGTTGGTGTGAGCAGTGCATTTCTTGCACCATAATAAAAAGTCTGGCTACATTGGTGTTTTTTTTAAAAAAAGGTATTAATTGGTATTAATAAATACTTAAGGCTACATTGTACATTTGCGGGCCCAATGAGGAGAGCAAATAAGGGACGTGGTCATGGTGCTGCTGGTTCTGCTGGTGTTGGTGGTGTTGGTGAGCCTCCTGTTGGAAGGAGAGGACGTGATCGAGGTGTGCCAGCTACACACACAAGGGAAACACCTTCCTCAGGTAGCCAACAGAACCTTCACCGGTATATGGTAGGCCAGAATGCTCCTCAATGATTGGTGAGGCCAGAACAAGTACAGGCGATAGTAGATTGGGTGGCTGACAATGCCTCCAGTTCCTTCTCATTGTCTCCCTCCTGGTCCCTTGATGAAAGCTCAGAGTTGGCACCTGAACCCCATGGCCATCTGTCTTTCACCTCAGCCCCTTGTAAATTAGCCAAGCAGTCTGAGCCCCAAGTCCTGCAAGAGACTCTTATGCTTTTTAATGACTCTCCTGGTGTGCTTTCTGTGGGTCATCCACATAGCGCTGCCCCAGAAGTGGAAGACATTGAGTGCACTGATGCCCAACCACTTCTGTTGCAGGATGAGGACATGGAAACACCAGCGCAGCACATTTCTGATGATGATGAAACACAGGTGCCAACTGCTGCAGCTTGCCTCAGTGTGCAGACTGACAAGGAGGGCAGTGGTGAAGGGTGGGTGGAAGATGATGTGGAGGATGATGAGGTCCTAGACCCCACATGGAATGAGAGTCATGCGAGTGACGTGGGGAGTTTGGAGGAAGAGGTGGTGGTCGCACAGAGGCACCAGCACAGCAAAAGAGGAAGCAGGTTGCAAAAATGGAGCGAGCGTCCCCTAGACAGTAGGCCTGCTACTACCCACCACACCCAGGGACCTAGCACACCAAAGGCAGCTCAAAGGCGTTCCCCCGCGTGGCAGTTCTTCAGACAATGTACTGACGACAAGACACGAGTGGTTTGCATGCTGTGCGATGATAGCCTAAGCCGGGGCATAAATGTTCTCAACCTGAGCACAACCCCCATGACCAGGCATCTAAATTCAAGGCACAAGCTGCATTGGAATAATTACCTCAAAATCCAAGAAAGGTCTAGGTCTCCTCCTGCTTCCTCTTCTGCTGCTGCCTCAGCCTCTTCCAAGTCGGGGACAAGATCAAGTGTGCACTGCGCAACGCCATCAGTGGCAAGGTCCATATAACCACTGATACATGGACCAGTAAGCACGGGCAGGGACGCTATATCTCGCTAACTGCACACTGGGCAAATGTAGTGGCGGGTGGGCCTGAGCCGGCTAGCCATTTGGTGCATGTCCTTCCACCACCGATGATTTCAGGGCATTTCTCTTTGCCTCCTGTTGCCTCCTCCTCCTACTGCGCTTCATCCTCCTCGACCACCCACTCATCCGCTCAGCGTAACACCTTCACCACCAACATCAGCACATCCAGGGGGAAACAACAGCAGGCTGTTTTAAAACTGATATGTTTGGGGGATAAACCCCACACTGCGCAGGAGCTGTGGACGGGCATTGAACAACAGACCAATGAGTGGTTGTTGCCACTGAGCCTCAAGCCCGGCCTGGTGGTGTGCGACAATGGATGAAATCTCGTAGCGGCTCTGGGCGAAGGCAGAGGAGGAGGAGGAGGAAGAGGCCACCAACGCAGCTGTGCCACCACCAGCACCTCAGAAGGCAGGGTTAGCATGGCCGAAATGTGGCAAAGCTTTGTCAGCAGCCCGCCACAACAAACACCACCACCAGCTGATAGACAACGTCTTAGCAGGAGGCAGCATTTCAGCAACATGGTGCAAGAGTATGTGTGCACATGCCTACACATACTGAATGATGGGTCTGCCCCATTCAACTTCTGGGTCTCCAAATTGGCCATATGGCCTGAGCTTGCCATTTATGCCTTGGAGGTGCTGGCCTGCCCTGCAGCCAGTGTATTGTCTGAACGTGTGTTTAGCACGGCAGGAGGCGTTATCACAGACAAGCGCAGCCGTTTGTCCACAGCCAACCTGGACAAGCTAACCGTTATTAAAATGAATCAGGCATGGATCCCACAAGACTTGTCTGTACCTTGTGCAGAATAAACATTTAGACGGACTCACACAGCCATTCGTATACTTGTTAATTTTGAATAGGCCTCAATATTTTGGGGGCTACCCCAATTATAAACAAACAAAAAAAAAATTACAGTGCTGGTTACCTCCTCCTCCTCCTCGACCACCGCCACTTCCACCTACACTGCCATGGTCACGGCCTAGTCAACCTCTAGGCTCCTACTCCACATCCACCCCCCTTCCCATTTTTTTTATTTGATTTTAATTTATTTTTCCTATCCCCATTTTTTTTAGGGCACTTGCCCTACTCTTACCCCCATTTTACTTCCTTTGCAGCCCTCTAGCACTTGCCAGGACTTTGTTACAGACATTTTTGTGCCTAAAAGTTTGGGTCCCCATTGACTTCAATGGGGTCCGGGGTCCGGGATAACATTCGGGCAATGTTCGGTGCCGAACCCGGACTTTTTTCCAAAGTTCGTTCAGACCCTCTGAACCCGAACGTCCAGGTGTTCGCTCAACTCTAATTATTAACCTTGACTTTGTTTTGTTCTCCCTATATCCAGTACCTAAACACACAGAGAAGCTCTCCACATTGTGTATCTCCCTAGGATAGACACCACAGCTCACAAAGCTAACCTCACCGAGTCTCTACGCCACTTACTGCATACTGAAGATCTACAGTATCTCACAAAAGTGGGTACACCCCTCACATTTTTGTAAATATTTTATTATATATTTTCAAGTGACAACACTGAAGAAATTACACTTTGCTACAATGTAAAGTAGCGAGTGTACAGCTTGTATAACATTGTAAATTTGCTGTCCCTCAAATTAACTCAACACACAGCCATTAATGTCTAAACCACTGGCAATAAAAGTAAGTACACCCCTAATTGAAAATATCCAAATTGGGCCCAATTAGCCATTTTCCCTCCCCGGTGTCATGTGACTCATTAGTGTTACAAGGTCTCAGGTGTGAATGGGGAGCAGGTGTGTTACATTTGGTGTTATCACTCTCACTCTCTCATACTGGTCACTGGAAGTTCAACATGGCACCTCATGGCAAAGAACTCTCTGAGAATATGAAAAAAAGAATTGTTGCTCTACATAAAGATGGCCTAGGGTATAAGAAAATTGTCAAGACCCCAAAACTGAGTTACAGCATGGTGGCCAAGACCATACAGTGGTTTAACAGGACAGGTTCCACTCAGAACAGGCCTCACCATGGTTGACCAAAGAAGTTGAGTGCACATGCTCAGCGTCATATCCAGAGGTTGTCTTTAGGAAATAGATGTATGAGTGCTGCCAGCAATGCTGCAGAGGTTTAAGGGGTGGGGGGGTCAGCCTGTCAGTGCTCAGACCATACGCCGCACACTGCATCAAATTGGTTTACATGGCTGTCGTCCCAGAAGGAAGCCTCTTCTAAAGATGATGCACAAGAAAGCCTGCAAACAGTTTGCTGAAAACAAGCCGACTAAGGACATAAATTATGGGAGCAATGTCCTGTGGTCTGATGAGACCAAGATAAACTTATTTGGTTCTGATGGTGTCAAGCGTGTGTGGCGGCAAACAATTGGGGGGTACAAAGACAAGTGTGTCTTACCTACAGTCAAGCATGGTGGGAATGTCATGGTCTGGGGCTGCATGAGTGCTGCTGGCACTGGGGAGCTACAGTTCATTAAGGGAACCATGAATGCCAACATGTACTGTGACATACTGAAGCAGAGCAAGATTCCCTCCCTTCGGAGACTGGGCCGAAGAGCAGTATTCCAACATGATAACGACCCCAAACACACCTCCAAGACGACCACTGCCTTGCTAAAGAAGCTGAGGGTAAAGGTGATGGACTGGCCAAGCATGTCTCCAGACCTAAAACCTATTGAGCATCTTTGGGGCATCCTTAAATGGAAGGTGGAGGAGCGCAAGGTCTCTAACATCCACCAACTCTGTGATGGCATCATGGAGGAGTGGAAGAGGACTCCAGTGGCAACCTGTGAAGCTCTGGTGAACTCCATGCCCAAGAGGGTTAAGGCAGTGCTGGAAAATAATGGTGGCCACACAAAATATTGACACTTTGGGCCCAATTTGGACATTTTCACTTAGGGGTGTACTCACTTTTGTTTCCAGCGGTTTAGACATTAATGGCTGTGTATTGAATTATTTTGAAGGGACGGCAAATTTCCACTGTTATACAAGTTGTATACTCACTACTTTACATTGTAGAAGTGTCAATGTTTCAGTGTTGTTACATGAAAAGATATAATAAAATATTTACAAAAATGTGAGATATTGTATATGACTCACTTGTGAGATACTGTATATGATGTATGGAGATGTCTCCATGTCAGCGAAAGAGACTACACGTTCTTCTCACACAGACATTGTTCTTATTCACATATCGACATGTTCTTTACAGACAAATGGCTTCTCCAAAAGGTGTTCTCTGCTAATATTGATTACATCACGTGGTCGGACTACGCTGACATCTCACTATCTATAGCAGAAAAGGATACCTCCCCCATCTGGCGTTGTAATGTCAGACTCATACAAGATCCCTAAACTTCCCTTGTGGTCTCTCAGCATCTCCGAGACTTTTTTTTTGTCAATGAATCTTCTGTAGAAGACCCTTACTCTATGCTGAATGCCCACAAAGCATTAATAAGAGGCATACTTATACAACTAAGCGCTAGAGAGAAAACATGCTATAATTCAAAACTTAACTGCCTACTGTTAGAGATTTGCACACTAGTATCCCAAAATAAAACAGCTCCAAGCACCAACACTGCTAATACTCTCTAAACTCAGAACTTCTCTCACAGCACTATGACAAACACCTCAGGCATCTGAAACTAGATTCCAATGGAGCAGTCAAATACTTAGCCAACAAAATCAAAGCTTCACGAACAAGATCACAAAAAGCCCATTTAAAACACCCCACTCTCCATCATAAAATCATTAATCCACAAGACATTGCCAATCAGTTCACCGATTACTACGGCACACTTTACAATCTACACAATGACCCTCAAACACCCCAACCAAACTCTGCAAACATCCAACAATTCCTTCAGGGGCTAAAACGTGCCACTCTCTCAGATGCTCACCTCCAAGAGCTAAATGCCCCATTTACATTACCTGAGAAAGAATCGGTCAACATCACCTTACCTATCGGTAAATCACTGGGACCAGACGGTTTCTCTAATGAATACTTCATAACATTTAGCAACATCCTATCGCCACACCTACAAAAAGTCTTTACAAAAAGCCGCAAAAACAGCTTCCTTCCCCCGGAGATGCTGGAAGGATATATAGTTACACTACCTTAACCGGGAAAGGAACCTACTATGCCGGCCAACTTCAGACTGATATCACTTCTAAATTCTCATATTAAGGTATATGGCCAAATTAGTGGACATTATTCCTTCCCTTAACCGGTGTGACCAGATGGGGTTTGTGAAGGGGAGACAGACCTCAGATGTTACTAGAAGGATACTAAAATATCCACCAGGCTGAAAAAAACAGAACGCCTTCTCTGTTGCTTTCCATAGATGCAGAGCAGGCGTTCAATAGGGTTCACTGAGAATATGTCATTGGTACTTTCTAAGTTTGGATTTCGGTGGTTTATTCTTAAAGCGATATTAGCTCTTTACTCCTGCCCTACAGCACAGGTGTACACGTCTGGTCTCTTATCCAAAACCTTTTGAATCTCCAGTGGGACTCACCAGGGTTGCCCGCTTTCCACAACCATCTTCAACTTGATGATCAAACCTCTGGCTGCGGCAATCTGTACACACCCCTCAATTACTGGATTTCAATTTGACTCCAATCCACATGTAATAAACTTATTCGCGGATGATGTCATCCTCCTCTTGACAAACCTGCTTATATCCCTTCCTCATGCACACAAGATTCTAACCGATGTTGGTAACATTTCCTACTATAAGGTCAACTTTACCAAATCTGTTATTTTGAAAGTAGGAGTACAGACAAACGCTCAGCAAATGCTCCAGAGGACCCTCTCCTATGGAGCAGCCAAGGTATCCCATACTTAGGCATACTTTTAACAGCTTCAACCTCCTCATTAGCCAATGCCAACTTCAAACCCCTAATAGCCAAACTGGACACACAACTAAAAGAGATTTTTGAAATGTGAACTGTCCTGGCTAGGCAGAGCAGTGGCTCCTAAGATGACAATCCTACCTCAGATCCTATACATATTTTGCACTATTGACCATACCTACCCCTCCCATTACCTCTGAAACATGTTGTGCCTCATATGGAAATTTGTGTAGGGGGGCAAAAAAGCTCCAACTTAACATCGATGTAAACCTAATTCTTGGAACTTGAGCTGAGCACATCTATCTGTAGTGTTTTCTTATCTCTCTTCAAACCATTGTGTCCCATAGCTCTGTCCTGCTCTATTCCTCTGTTATCAGCCTGATAACTTCTGACAAGCTCTCCAAGACCCAGAGATAAAAGTGTGTGTCAGAGGAGGTTGCTATAAACAGATTAGCAGACTGCTGCACTATTCACAGGCAAGCTCTGATTGTGTGGCGAGGGGTGTGTGCCTTTCCTCCAATCAGCTGTCTCACAGTGTCTAGCAATAATTCCCTCCTAGAGAGGAATCAGGGAGAGAAAATTCTAACGGAATGTGCACTTTCTAAACAGTATATAAATGTGAAGACAGCATATATAGATATAAAACTTATGTAGGGGAGATTTGATCATCTCTGTGTATCATCTGAGGCTGTTCACTTCACTTGGTATATGTGAGGGTTTACATCCACTTTAATCTTGCACAAATACATGGGTGGAGCTAGGATGGTAGATATACATGACTACTTCTGGGCAGTGAGGCTGTCACGTACCTGGTGGTTGAGTCTGGCTTATTTAGGGGCAACCTCTCTTGCGGCCCTGGTTTGCGAACCCCTGGTAGTGCAGACAGGGAGCTCAGGAGCACAGGGAGTTACGAGGGCTGGACAAGTCTCTGTTGGCTGGTATAAGTCCACTGAAGCTCGTGCAGGCTGAAGGATAGTGGTGCAGTCCCGGTCGGCAACTGGCTGGCAGCGAAGTACAGAGGGATCAGGCTAACGGGTAGTCGGGTACAGGCTGGGTCGGTAATGTGCAGGCAGCTGAAGTACAAAGGACACAGGCAGAAGAGTGGTCGTAAACAATTCGAGATCAGGGCAGGCAGATAGCAGCAAAGTCCAAAAGGGAAGCCGGGGTCACAGGAACAGGAAGTCTTCTCAGAACAAACGCTGGGGGTCACTGGAACACTTTAGAACGGACAGCATCTGCTGCAGGGTGCTGTCCATTTAAATAGGCTGTTTTGGCGCCATTGGCACGCACAGGTGCGCGCACACGCGCTCGGGCACACAGACCCCCGGAAATGGCCTTTTCCCTAACAGAGGCTGAATGGACCAACTTAGGTATTGGTTTAGTAATAGTAATGTACCACTCTGGGTAGATATGGAGAAAGCCTTGGCCCCCTCAAAAGACCTGATGCTCCTCCTTATGGGAGATCTTTGGAAACCGTGGGATACCAAGGCTTCTATACAAGTATCCCTACAAGCCTGGAGATTCTTATATAACAACTGTACCTTTAAATCCTCTAAAGTCGAATACCAGTTCCCTTTCCCTACTTATTAGATGCCCAAATCTCTATGCTCTTCCCAAAACTGTTTCCAGTCTATGTTATTACCACTCTACAAGATTTTTTATCCAAGCCTAAGAGTGCTGAGCAGCTAATAACCAAATATGATCTGCTGAGAAATATTCATTTCTCCTGCACACGCATCTTACACTTCCTGGGAACAAACCCAATCCCCGAGATACATCTCCCTCCTAAGGTTTGGCAAGTCTAATCCTCCTCAAAACCAACCATTAAAGGCATATCGCTGTTTTACAATCTTCTCCATGACAAAAATTACTTCCACAAATCAGTAGCACTCACAAAATGGGAATCAGATTTTTCAAAGCATCCCATTGCATTAGTCACTGGAAAATGATGCTCAAAATTAACAACAGATGGCATTATACTCTCTACAGACTAGCAAAACTATTCCCCAATACTTCCCCCCTATGTTGTCGAAACTGTGGCCAATTGGGGAACATTCTGCATACTTTTTTGGGGGTGTCCGAGTTTGAAAATTTTATGGAATCATGTATTTCAATTAATTTCCACACTCATGGGGTTTATAACTCATCTTAACCCCACTCTAGCAATACTCCACATTGGTATAGAGAAGTTTCCCCCCACCTACAGACCTGTTATTTCTCATGTGTTGTTAGCTGCTCACACTCTGGTGTTCTGTAACTGGAAAAATACCCAATCTATATATGTGAAAATGTTAGCCCAGTGCAACTATACCTTTAAACACTGACTGGCTGTTAACTCCCTCACATGTCTAGCTTTTTATAAGATCTGGAAAATTTGGACTGATAATTGTATAAAACCGCAGTCTTGCAAATGCTATTGATTTCATTACTATTCAATTCTTAATGCACTTATTTTTTTTTGCACCACTGCTCTAAAAGTTTGTCGACTCTTATAGGTGTATTTCCCTCTTATGTTAAATCTTTAAAATCAATAAGAAATATTGCAAAAAAAAAAAAAAAACAACTTACACAGCTCTAAAGAATTTAGGTTAACATAAGAAACAAGATTAAAGCAGAACTCCAGGATTTTCAAAACATCCCCCATTAGTACACCTCCCTACACTAAACAGTTATTACATTTGTGAAATTCCTTACCTTTGAAGAGATATGTCCAATTTAATTTACAGGAAGTCAGCTCTATGATTCAAATGATGCATTAGTTATTCTGCAAGGCAGGCTCTGTTAGAAGAGTGATTGCATCAAATCCTCTTCTTTCTGTTTAGACTACATTTCCCATAAGGCTTTGCACATTTCAATGAATGTGGGAGGTACACTAGCCTGTACATGTAAATGTGAACAAGCCCACTTCAACATGAATCACGCCCCTCATTCTGCAGGCATGCCCAATAACCAGTGACGCACAACATGTCTGTTCTCTCCTCTCCAGACACAAGCAGATAAACATATTGCCCTTATTTTCTGTAATCATTACCGAACTGTACACATATCTCATAATAATATATTATACACACTGTACTTTGCTATAATTCACTATTAGAAAAAATCCTCCTCCTCCTGATGTAGATTTGAAATCTTTCTAACAACAATCAGTGCTGGTATGGTGTATGAATACATCCCTAGCCGCACCACAGAAAGAAAGAGCCGTGATGTTTTATATCAGCATGGGGGGGGGGCACAAATAACTGGCATGAGAAAAAACAAGCACTAACCTACTAATCAATAACACAATAATGGTGGAACACTCTAATGCATGGAAATCTCTATACACTTCAATATCAGTGCTGTCTCATCATGCGTTTGTGACCAGAGCACAAATGTGCGTTTATGCTACCGGAGCACATATGTGTGTTTATTCCACCAGTGCCCATAAGTGCGTTTATTCCACCATTGCCCATATGTGCGTTTATTCCACCATTGCACATATGTGCGTTTATTCCACCGGAGCACATATATGCATTTATTCCACCAGAGCACATATGTGCGTTTATTCCACCAGTGCACATATGTGCGTTTATTCCACCATTGCACATATGTGCATTTTTTCCCCCATTGCACATATGTGTGTTTATTCCACCAGAGCACATATGTACCTTTATTCCACCATTGCACATATTTTCGTTTATTCCACTGGAGCACATAAGTGCGTTTATTCCACCAGTGCACATATGTACGTTTATTCCACCATTGCACATATTTGCGTTTATTCCACTGGAACACATATGTGTGTTTATTCCACCATTCCACATATGTGCATTTATTCCACCGGAGCACATAAGTGCGTTTATTCCATCAGAGCACATATGTGCGTTTATTCCATCAAAGCACATATGTGGGATCATTGCAAGCCTTGGCCGGGGACAGTGCAGGGAATCCCCGGACGGTGCAGGTCTTCTATCCTGTGTATGGATTCCTTCCTCCTCCCTTGCTCCCTCCTAGCACCGTTCTCCCCTCCCCCCCCTCTGCCACCGCTACCCGCCCGCCAGCTCTTACCGATTGCCGTAACAACCTGTCACCGCCTGGGGATTCCCCACTCTGTCCCCGGCCGGTGTGTTATGAACCCGCCCTGCAGTAATAGATAGCAGGTGGGTAGTAGCATTGGAAAGGGGGCAGTGCGGGGGGTGGTGCTGGCAGGGAGCAGAGGAGGAGAAGAGAGGAAACATCCTCAATGGGCGGTGCAGACCGGAGGTTGTGAGACCCCCACCGCCCACTCCAGCAAGGAAGTCCATCCTAGCTGCTTCTTCCAGGGAACTACACGTGTCAGACCGCTGCCTGCCAGTACAGGACGGAGCGGTGGTCTTACAAACAGGATGTCACAGGGAAATAAAGTATTTTCAGCAAGTTCAATAGGCTACTACAGATGAACTACAGAGCTCAGCAGAAGATGGATGGCATAGTTGGTGAAGGAAGGAGATCATCAACAAGGACAAGGAAAAAAGTTCCGCTTTAAAGTGTAGCTACTGTAAATCAATGTATTATATAGTATGGCTGTGCACTGCTTTGTAGTTTCAGTAGGGTTAATGATGTTCTGCGACAGACTATGAACACTGTATCTTAAACTATAGCTCACAACATTACATGGGTGGCACCCCAAAATCCTTACATGTGATTCTTGACTGATACAGACCATGTCTGTATGACATCTGTTTTTATTTGTGTATTTTCTCTCATTTACAGAAACATGATACTTAGAATGTTTTTGTTTTTTTTTGTAATGTTTTGCATTTTTGGTAATAGCTTTGTATTTTAATTTTTTGTAACAAAAAAAAAACATTTTTAAACCTGGTTATGATTTCTGCAAGTACAGAAAACAGAAGCAGAAGCTAGTTTTAATTGGATCTTTTATTGGGACATTTATTAATGTTTTGTTTTAACTGGGATTTCATTAAATGTATATTTCCAAATTACAGTATGTTTTTTTCTTACATTTTTAAAAATAAGAATTTGATGGAAAAATATCTATTTAGGTCCAATTCGCTCTCTCTTTTTTGTTGTTTGTATTGTAACATTCTACAGTATTAGGTGTCACTTAACTGTGATTTCAATACATGACATTTATGCTGTCAGGAAAGGTGTTTTTTTATTAATTCTTTGTGTGTGTAGATACATTTGCAGTTGTCTACTTTGAGTTTGATTTGTGTAGTCTCCTCTGGATCAATATTGAACTTTAAATTCCTATCCCATGTCTATCTTCACTTTATCCATTTACGTTTCTCATCACTAAAAAAGGCTAAGCGAGCCTAGAAGCAGAGTGAGGGGTCAATAGCAGTACTAACAGAAAGGTTATCAGCCATGGTTGATCACAAAGAAAGAAACATATTTTGCCATTCGTTTGAACTTGACTTTTTCATTTTTTTCAGGCTTGGCAGTTAAGTATCTATTAAACATCTTTCAGTTGGAACACCATATACTACAGAAAAAGTACATAGAAAATTTGAAAAATAATATTGACTTCAGTCAATCAGTCAGAATTCATACTATTTTTCCTACTCCTTAAGGCTTGATTAACACTAGTGCGTTTTTTTGATGCATTTTCCAGTTTGCAGAAATGCAAGGAATTTTTTTAACATGAGTTCCTATGGAACATGTTCACATCAATGCATTTTTGTGCCTCTTTGTTTTTGGAAAGGGTTGGAGACTTTTTTCCAGCAAAAAGCAGCGTTTTGCATATAATAGACTTCAATGGGCTTGCAAGAAAAATGCAAGTGCTGTGTTTTTTATGTGTTTTTACCGCAATTTGCGTTTTGGGTTTTAAATCTGCCTAGCAACAAAATTTTCCAAACAATTATAAAAAAAAATTTAAATAAAAAAACACAAATCAAGGCAAAATGGCAGTAAAACGCCTCAAAAACACAGTAAAAAAATGCAGAAAGCACAGCAAAAAGCAGTAAAACGATAAAAAGCAAAATGCATTGGTGTGAATTAAGGATGGGCTCGGGCATGTTCGCACGTGCCTGAGCCCACCGGGAAGTGAACCCTGCACTGCACTAATAAGAGGCAGTGAGACATTCCCCGATCACTGCAGCCGCGCATCGGGAAAATGTCTCACTGCCTGTGATTGGAGCAGTGCAGGATTCACTTCCCCGCGGGCTCGGGCACGTGCACTTGCGAACACGCCTGAGTCCATCCTTCGTCTGAATCGAGCCTAAGGCTGGGCTCACACTAGTCCGATTCTCGGACCGACATTAGGAGCACAAGTCGCATTACGTCACAAAAACAATGATTCCCTATGAGAGTCATCTTAACTGGTCCGACTTGTGTTTTTCAAACTTTGAAAAAGGTTCCTGTACTACTTTTGTCCGACTTTGATCCACCTTTAGCCCATTGAAAGGTATTGAAGTCGTATCAAAGTCGGATCAGTGTCTTCACTGATTCAACTTTGGCATGTGACTTATGCTCTGGGGATCTTGAAGGGGAACTCCATGCCAAATTAAAAAAAAATATATGACATGGGGTCCCCCTCCAGGCCACGTGCCCTCAACATGGGGAGTATGGGTGCTTTGGGGCGGGGGGGCTCTGCGCCCCCCCGCCCAAAGTATCTTGCTCCCATGTTGATGAGGACAAGGGCCTTTTCTCGACAACCCTTGCCGGTGGTTGTCGGGGTCTGCAGGCGGAGACTTATCAGAATCTAAATACCCTGGGCGCGGAGCTGGGACATCATAGGGGGCATGGCATCTGGGTGATGTCAGCGGGTGGTCCCGCCCCATGCCAATATAAGGCACAGCACACAGCAGGGAGGGCATTAGGAGATCACATCGTGTCAACATGGGAAGAAGAAGAGAGGAAGAACAGAGGGAAGAGGACAGCGGAGAAGACTGGCAAAAGAGCAGAAGACGCCACAGAGAAGGAGAAGAAAGAAGACCCCTCAGAAGATAGAAGACCCCGCAAAAGAGCTGAAGAATGAAGACACCGGCCCGCTGCCCCAAAGCACCCGTACTCCCCATGTTGAGGGCATGCGGCCTGGTATAGTCCAGGAGGGGGCGCTCGCTCATCCCCACCCCCTTTCCTGGCCTGCCGGGCTGCGTGCTCGGATAAGGGTCTGGTATGGATTTTGAGGGGGACCCCACACCATTTTTTGGAGTGGGGTTCCCCTTAAAATCCGTACCAGACCAAAGGGCCTGGTATGCTCCTGGAGGGGGACCCCATGCCATTTTTTTTTTTAATTTGGCGTGGAGTTCCCCTTCAATATCCCCAAAGCACAAGGTGCCTCCTCTGGATCAATATTGAACTTTAAATTCCTATCACATGTCTATCTTCACTTTATCCATTTACTTTTCTTATCACTAAAAAAGGCTAAGCGAGCCTAGAAGCAGAGTGAGGGGTCAATAGCAGTACTAACAGAAAGGTTATCAGCCATGGTTGATCACAAAGAAAGAAACATATTTTGCCATTCGTTTGAACTTGACTTTTTCATTTTTTTCAGGCTTGGCAGTTAAGTATCTATTAAACATCTTTCAGTTGGAACACCATATACTACAGAAAAAGTACATAGAAAATTTGAAAAATAATATTGACTTCAGTCAATCAGTCAGAATTCATACTATTTTTCCTACTCCTTAAGGCTTGATTAACACTAGTGCGTTTTTTTGATGCATTTTCCAGTTTGCAGAAATGCAAGGAATTTTTTTAACATGAGTTCCTATGGAACATGTTCACATCAATGCATTTTTGTGCCTCTTTGTTTTTGGAAAGGGTTGGGGACTTTTTTCCAGCAAAAAGCAGCGTTTTGCATATAATAGACTTCAATGGGCTTGCAAGAAAAATGCAAGTGCTGTGTTTTTTATGTGTTTTTACCGCAATTTGCGTTTTGGGTTTTAAATCTGCCTAGCAACAAAATTTTCCAAAAAAAAAAAAAATTATAAAAAAATTTAAAATAAAAAAACGCAAATCACGGCAAAATGGCAGTAAAACGCCTCAAAAACGCAGTAAAAAACACAGAAAGCACAGCAAAAAGCAGTGAAACGCTAAAAAGCAAAATGCATTGGTGTGAATTAAGGATGGGCTTGGGCGTGTTCGCAAGTGCATGTGCCTGAGCCCACCGGGAAGTGAAGCCTGCACTGCACTAATAAGAGGCAGTGAGACATTCCCTGATCACTGCAGCCGCGCATCGGGAAAATGTCTCACTGCCTGTGATTGGAGCAATGTAGGGTTCACTTCCCCGCGGGCTCGGGCACGTGCACTTGCGAACACGCCTGAGCCCATCCTTCGTGTGAATCGAGCCTAAGGCTGGGTTCACACTAGTCCGATTCTTGGACCGACATTAGGAGCACAAGTCGCATTACGTCACAAAAACAATGATTCCCTATGAGAGTCGTCTTAACTGGTCCTACTTGTGTTTTTCAAACTTTGAAAAAGGTTCCTGTACTACTTTGTCCGACTTTGATCCACCTTTAGCCCATTGAAAGGCATTGAAGTGGGATCAAAGTCGGATCAGTGTCTTCACTGATCCAACTTTGGCATGCGACTTATGCTCTGGGGATATTGCAGGGGAACTCCATGCCAAATTAAAAAAAAAATATGGCATGGGGTCCCCCTCCAGGCCGCGTGCCCTCAACATGGGGAGTATGGGTGCTTTGGGGGGGGGGCAAGTACCTTGCTCCCATGTTGATGAGGACAAGGGCCTCTTCCCGACAACCCTTGCCGGTGGTTGTCGGGGTCTGCAGGCGGAGACTTATCGGAATCTGAACACCGCTGAAATACCCTGGGCGCACCGCTGGGACATCATAGGGGGCGTGGCATCTGGGTGATGTCAGCGGGTGGTCCCGCCCCATGCCAATATAAGGCACAGTAAACAGCAGAGAGGGCATTAGGAGATCACATCATGTCAACATGGGAAGAAGAAGAGAGGAAGAACAGAGGAAAGAGGACAGCGGAGAAGACTGGCAAAAGAGCAGAAGACGCCACAGAGAAGGAGAAGAAAGAAGACCCCTCAGAAGATAGAAGACCCCGCAAAAGAGCTAAAGAATGAAGACGCTGGCCCGCTGCCCCAAAGCAGCCATACTCCTTATATTGAGGGCATGCGGCCTGGTATAGTCCGGGGGGGGGCGCTCGCTCGTCCCCACCCCCTTTCCTGGCCTGCCGGGCTGCGTGCTCGGATAAGGGTCTGGTATGGATTTTGAGGGGGACCCCACGCCATTTTTTGGAGTGGGGTTCCCCTTAAAATCCGTACCAGACCAAAGGGCCTGGTATGCTCCTGGAGAGGGACCCCATACCATTTTTTTTATAATTTGGCGTGGAGTTCCCCTTCAAGATCCACAAAGCACGAGGTGCCTGGCATTGTCGGGATCAAAGTCGGATCCCTGTTCACAGAAAAACACTCCGACTTTGACCCTATGTAGGACCGTAAATCGCACAGCAAAGTAGGATCAAAGTCGGACTGTTTTTTTGTCGGATAGTTTGAACCCAGCCTTAAAGTCTATTTGCATGCGTTTGCTCAAATACTAATATTATGAAAACATAACAAAAAGAGTGAGAAGAAATGCCTGAATTTACCACTATGTAATCACAATACATTGTTGATAAATTGTAGTATGGGCTTTAGCTGTTTTCATTGTTATCTGCCAATTTATTAGAATCATGCACAGGGCAGGTGTACATACAGTAGTAATCTCTTTTGGTACTGATGTGATTGTGAACCATTTCTGCAGGATTTGGTACACTGTGTTTGAAAGGGATCTTATGCAGAGGTAAAATCTCCTCATATTGTTCAAATGCTGATTGCAGATAATATGGAATTATTTTTTCCAGACACATGTATTGTATATATAGATTGTAAGCGCTTATGAGCAGGGCCCTCTTAACCCTCTTATATTTTATTGTATTGTAAATGTTAGCGCTATATAAATCCTGTATAATAATTGTATACGATCATTTGGTAATAGGTTGCCACATCATCCCTTTATTCCAGGACACATATTAATTACACAGGTTCTGTGGCTGATTAAGGTGGTAATTAAACTCACTTGGTGACTTATCTGCATTAAATTAGCCTCAGAACCTGTCTAATTCATATGTGTCCTGGATTAAAGGGATGATGTGGCAACCCTATTTGGTAATCTTAATCCATTTTTGAAAGTACAGAGAGAGCCACTGAGGACCATCTTAAAAATAATAACTTACATAGGGCAGTGTTTTTTTTACCAGCACGATAACATAGCAATGCAAAAATTCAAATTACAATCATGTGAAAAAGTAAATACACCCTTTGGAAAATGTTGCCTTTTTCAACATATTTGAAGAGGCAAACATTCGATTTTTATTCAAACAGGTCTTACAAAAAAAGTGATCTGCTTGAGCCAATGACACAAACAATTGACATGATGTATTCATCATGAAATTAGGAACAGGTGTTTCAGATTAGGTCCCAGTGATTTAAACCTCCTTAGGGAGTATGCAAGTGGAACCTGTCCCATTTAAATCTCAGATATCTATTATCTGGAGCGCTCTGTGCTAATAGCATGTGGTACCATTATGCCAAGAAGAAAATAGCTCTTTAACCACTTCACCTCTCACACCTGTACACCCCCTATGGACCAGAGCAACGTTTACCTTTCTGCTGTGGACCTGTTTATTCAGCAATGACTTTGTCAATACCTAACCCCTTCATGATGAGCGTGAAACAAATCCATTCCCTGAACAAAGTTTTACAACTTTACCAATTTGGGGGGAAAAAACGAAAGCATTTTTTATTAATTTAGCTGTATATGTCTTGCTTTTACCATAACCTATCACCCAAGAACAACCCAAAATCCATTCTTCTGCTCCTGACAACAGCAGTGATGCCACATGTGTTTATGTTATTTTAGGTTTGTATAGTAGGGCTATAACGGGCTATAATGCATATTTTGTATTTTTTAATCCTAACTAAAACACGGTGACACTGACACTCACTGACCCTAATACTAAACAAAATTGAGTATTACTTTTGACTCTAACACTAAAGCCTCGTACACATGGTGCGACGGTCGTACGACCGGAGGACCAAAATCGTATGTCGGCTGTTGTGTCTCGCATACTGACATGCACTAAGCGATCGTACGACCAAGCCTAATGTGGTGACGTGCTACGAGCGTATAAAGAGGAAGTCCAGGTGAATGTGATTTGTGAATTAGGAACGTAGGTTTACACGAATGCACACTTCCGGTCGTTCCTGACTTCTGAGCATGCGTGTTTTTGCACGTACAACTTGTTGGACCAACTTCTCTGTACACACGATACAACAGTCGTACAACCGCTTGTTGTACAACCAGAGTTTTCTAGTCTGCTTATCCAACTTCTGCTATACGACCGTCGCACGTCAGCTGTTCTAATCGTGCGTACTAACGGCCGGATGATCGTACAACAAGCTGTTGTACGGGGCTTTACCCTAACACTGACCTAGATCAAACCCTGATCTAGTTATTTTATTTTTTTATTTTTTATTACACACACTGGTTTTTGTTTATATCCTTCTACTCTAGCAAGGAGAAAAACATACAATGTATCCTTTTTTTCAATTAAGAGGAGAAAAAAACACATGAGTGGGCTGTACAGTGACTGATTACTGTGAGAGTCAATGTTTTTGGAAAGCTATACTTCTCTTTTACATTTCTCTATTTTGCATCTTAATATATGTTGATAAACACCGTGTCAGATGGCCCTTTTTTGACAGCCGAAGCTGCTAGAGCTGCATTATATGCACATCAACTCCCAGCTTCGTTTTAGGAGCTGGGAATTGCAAGCAAGTGGCAGATGGGAACGTAGTAGCAAGACTGGTGATGCACTATACATGCCCAGCGTACCTTGAACAAGTTTTTTTGTGGCTATGTGTAGCACGCCCAGTGTCCTAAACTAGTTTAGGCCCTTAGAAGATTTTGACTATCTGTGAGTTTGTAAAGGGATTTAAAAAAATCACCTAATTATTTGAAAAATCAGTCATTCCAATGTAAGGAAAATAACCTACAAATGACATAGCTCTATGGGGGCACTCTGATGGGAACACCCGCTGTCTGATAAGGACACTCTGATGGGGACACCTGCTCTCTGATGGGGAGACAGATGGAGAGAACTCCTCTCTGATGGGGACACCTTTTCTATGAGGGCACTCTGATGGGGACACCTACTCTATGGGGACACCTGCTCTCAGATGCGAGGCTGTAGATAAGGGGGGGTTTGGGGTGTTCAAACCCCCCCCCAGAGCATTCTGCCAAAAATAAAAAGGGTCTCTGCTCTGTCGTCTCTCAGGGCGCCAGCACCGCAACAACAAACACAGCACAGCAGTCAGTATTGTGGGCGAAGTGGATGCAGCAGGTCGGGTGTAAGGCACACTGTCACAGGCACTTACGTTACACTGTTATGACCAGGCTGTTTTGGGTTCCCGGTGGACAGATCATAGACACAAAGGGAGCGGGCAGCGTCTGTACTTCTCGCCTTGGACTTCGGAGGAGAATGGAGCAGAGAACATGCAAGGTAGCAGTACTGCTGGTAAGGAGCTGAGCCTTCCTCTTTCCTTTTCGGCTTGCTTGCTGCCTGAGAGACTGTCATCCCAGACCACTTACCACCACTGCTGTGCTACCATAGAGGTAAGTGAGTCTGTGGCAACTGGCAAAATTATTCACTAATCACTGGATTCATGGGTTACCATTTTCCACTGCTTGGTTGGTACTGACAGTCCAGCCTGGCTCTGTCAGCTATGTTGTGGTGCTGACTGCAGAGCCAAAGGGCTGAGGGGTTGCCAAGCACAACAACATTGCTGCCAGAGCCAGGCTGGACTGTTTGCTGCCCTCATTGCCCTGGTCCTTTTTTATTTGTGTTGAAAAAGCAATAATAAGCCCCCGTTCACACTAGGCTGTGGTGCAGAAAACCTGCAACGCATCTCCCTCACAAGGTTGTCTTTAACGTCATTGTTGAGGGGCACAAAGCCGCTGCCCCTTGCACCTGCACTGCACGTAAATAAGATGTAAATACTACTGGGGTGGAGTTGGACTACAGCTGTGCGGCTTGGTTCCCGGCTTGGTGCTCCGTCATCTCTTCCAATTCCCAATCACTCCACCCTCTAACAACCAGACCTGTGATCAGTAGGGAGGGGAGGTAGGGACGGCATCTCCCTCCTCTGTACTGTCCATGCTGAAAGTCTGGAACCTGTCCTTATTGTCGGTGTCACACGGTAAGTAAATGACATGTGTGGTGTGTGGGGACACTGACAGCACCTGTTATGGTGATCAGGAAGGACCATTGTGAGTGTTCAGCAGACAATGTACAGGGATAGGAGATAAGAGAAGGACTAGTGGTATTGTCCACGACAGTCACAGGGGTGTGTGGTGTGTACAGTAAATGAATGGCACACTGTGGCTGTTATTCCTGTCCAAGGTCTGAAAGTCGTACCTGTCATGTCTCCTCCCTCTACGGCAGGGATGGAGGGGAGGGATGACTAGTGTCCAGACCAACAATCTCCCACCTCACTAACCCTTAACCTTCTCTACTGCCTCGTGGTTCGGCCCTTGGTTCGGCGTGTCGACATCAGGTTGAGGTGGGGTCATCATAAATGTAGAATAAATGCACGTCACGTCCACGTTCCCCGTCGCCGAAACACGGGGAGTTGTTACTGCAATTTCTGTTGGAACACTCCCTCTACGCAACG
>BLSH010429352.1:31117-44258 GCA_018402905.1 Glandirana rugosa | reverse complement strand
TCTAAAATCATCTCCAAGTTGTACAGGGAAAGGTTCCAGCTGTTGCTTTAAGGGAAAGATTATTGTTCTAAAATCATCTCCAAGTTGTATAGGCAAAGTGTATTCTAGCCACATTGAAGCCATATTATTGTTATAAAATCATCTCCAAGTTCTATAGGCAAAGTGTATTCTAGCCGCATAGAGCCATATTATTGTTATAAAATCATCTCCAAGTTGTATTGGAGATGATTTTATAACAATAATATGGCTCTCTATGCGGCTAGAATACACTTTGCCTATAGAACTTGGAGATGATTTTATAACAATAATATGGCTCTATGCGGCTAGAATACACTTTGCCTATAGAACTTGGAGATGATTTTATAACAATATTATGGCTCTATGCGGCTAGAATACACTTTGCCTATACAACTTGGAGATGATTTTAGAACAATAATATGGCTTCTATGCGGCTAGAATACACTTTGCCTATACAACTTGGAGATGATTTTAGAACAATAATCTTTCCCTTAAAGCAACAGCTGGAACCTTTCCCTGTACAGCTTGGAGAAACTTTTTTTTACAGTCCGGGTTCGCTCAACTCTAGTGGTAACCTGTAAAGGCTTTTAAAGGCTTTTAAAATGTAAATATGTATATAGTTTGTCACTGCTTTGCGGGTGTACGTCATTTTTAAAGCATGTCATGTTTGGTGTCTATGCACTCGGCATGAGATCAACTTTTATATTTCACCAAAAATGTGGGCAAAATAGTATGTTATAATTCAAAAAAGTGTTTTTTCCCAAAAAATTGTGTTTGAAAAATCGCTGCGCAAATACTTTGTGAAAAAAAAATTATAACACTCACTATTGTAATCTGTAGGGCCTCTGCTTAAAAAATATATAATGTTTGGGGGTTTCTAGCAAAAAAAGTATTTTTTATGTAAACAAAAAGTGTCAGAAAAGACTTGGTGGTTCAAGTGATTAGAAGAGTGGGTGATATTGGGCATAAAATGCCAGGACAGTTCAAAACCCCCCCAAATCACCCCATTTTGGAAAGTACACACCCCAAGCTATTTTCTGAGAGGCATGTTGAGTCCAAGGAATATTTTATTTGTTTGTCATAAGTGATTGAAAAGTGACAAAAAAAATTACACAAAGTTGTCACTGAAATTATATATTGCTCATACCTGCCATGAGTATGTGTGGAATTACACCCCAAAATACATTCTGCTGCTTCTCCTGAGTACAGGGATACCCCATGTGTGAGACCTTTTGTAAGCCTATCCGCGTACAGGACCCTGAAAACCAATCACTGGCTTCAGGATTTCTAAGGGCGAAAATTTATGCCTTCACTCCTCACTACCTATCCAGGTTTCAGAAGCCATGAAATGGCCAGATAGCAAAAAAAAAACAAATGCAAATGACCCCAGTTTGTAAAGTAGACACTCCAATCTGCTGAGAGGCATGTTAGGTCCATGGAATATTTTATATGTTGCACACAAGTTTTGGGGAAATTACAATTTTTATTATTATTTTTTTTTTTAAACAAAGTTGTCACTGAAATGATATATTGCTCACACATGCCATGGGTATATGTGGAATTACACCTAAAAATACATTCTGCTGCTTCTCCTGAGTATGGAGATACCACATATGTGAGTCTTTTTGGGAGCCTAGCTGCCTACAGAACCCCAAAAACCAATCACCGCCTTCAGGCTTTCTAAGTGCACAAAATGGTAATTTTACTCCTCAGTACCTATCACGGTTTTGGAGGCCTTGAAATGTCAATGTAGCACAACCCCCCCAAATGACCCCATTTTGGAAAATAGACATCCCAAGGTATTTGCTAAAAGGCATGGTGTCATTTGGCCGAAACTTGTGGCAAAATATAAAATATTCCATGGACTCAACATGCCTCTCAGCAAAATCCTTGGGGTGTCTACTTTCCAAAATGGGGTCATTTGGGGGGGGTGCTATCTGGGCATTTCATGGCCTCCGCAACTGAGATAGGTAGTGTGGGGTGAAGGCATAGATTTTTGCCCTTAGAAATCCTGAAGACTGTGATTGGTTTTCGGGGTCCCATACGTGGATAGGCTCCCAAAAAGCCTCACACATGGGGTATACCCATACTCAGGAGAAGTCACTGTCACTGAAATTATATATTGCTCACACATGCCATGGGTTTATGTGGAATTGCACCCAAAAATACATTCTGCTGCTTCTCTTGAGTATGGGGATACCACCTATGTGAGTCTTTTTGGGAGCCTAGCTGCGTACAGAACCACAAAAACCTATCACCGCCTTCAGGCTTTCTAAGGGCATAAAATGGTGATTTTACTCCTCAGTACCTATCACGGTTTTGCAGGCCCTGAAATGTCAAGGTAGAACAAAACCCCCCAAATGACCCCATTTTGGAAAGTAGACACCCCACATTATTTGCTAAGAGGCATGGTGTCATTTGGCCAAAACTTGTGGCAAAATATAAAATATTCCATGGACTCAACATGCCTCTCAGCAAATTCCTTGGGGTGTCTATTTTCCAAAATGGGGTCATTTGGGGGGTTGCTATCTGGGCATTTCATGGCCTCCACAACTGAGATAGGTAGTGTGGGGTGAAGGCATAAATGTTTGCCCTTAGAAATCCTGATTGGTTTTCGGGGTCCCGTACGTGGATAAGCTACCAAAAAGTCTCACCCATGGGGTATCCCCATACTCAAGAGAAGCAGCAGAATGTATTTTATTTTGGGGTGTAATTCCACACATACCCATGGCATGTGTAAGCAATATATAATTTCAGTGACAACTTTGTGTAATTTTTTTCGTCATTTTTCAATCACTATATTCACTGTGCTCAACATGCCTCTCAGCAAATTCCTTGGGGTGTCTACTTTCCAAAATGGGGTCATTTGGGGGGGGGGGGTTGTACTGCCCCTCCATTTTAGCACCTCAGGAAATGAGATAGACAGTCATAAAATAAAAGCTTCGTAAATTACAGAAAATGTACCCTAGTTTGTAGACGCTATAACTTTTGTGCAAATCAATAAATATACGCTAATTTACTTTTTTTGTACCCAAGACATGTGGCTGAATGCATTTTGGCAAAAATTTATGACTAAAATTTATTTTATTATATTTTTGTAATAACATAAAGTTGAAAATATAATTTTTTTAAAAAAAAGTTCATTTTTTTTGTTTATATCACAAAAAATAAAAAGCGCAGAGGTGAACAAATACCACCAAAATAAATCTCTATTTGTGGGAAAAAAAGGACGCAGATTTCGTTTGGGAACAGCATTGCATGACCGCGCAATTACCAGCACATATACTATGGGGGCTGCGCTTTATAAAATTGTAATGACATGCCCCAATCAAACAGGTGCAGGAAAATTGGGCCTTGGGTGTTGGTGGTGGCAAAACACTGTAACCCCTCACAGTTACTCTTGTTGGGTGCAGGAATGGGCCCTGCTTTAAAAAATATTTCAAAAATTGTAATGCCATGCCCCAGTCAAACAGGTGCAGAAAAATTGGGCCTTGGGTATTGGTGGTGACAGAACGCTATAACCCCTCACAGTTACTCTTGTTGGGTGCAAGAATGGGCCTTGCTGTTAAAAGTTATTTCAAAAATTGTAAGGACATGCCCCAGTCAAACACCAAATTTAACACACCTGCTACCCATTAACACCTGAGACCTTGCAACATTAACAAGTCATATGACACCAGGGAGCGAAAATGGCTAATTGGGCCCAATTTGGACATTTCCACTTAGGGGTGTACTCACTTTTGTTGCCAGTGGTTTAAACATTAATGGCTTTGTGTTGAGTTATTTTGAGGGGGCAGCACATTTCCACTGTTATACAAGCTGTACACTTGCTACTTTACATTGTAGCAAAGTGTCATTTCTTCAGTGTTGTCACATGAAAAGATATAATAAAATATTTACAAAAATGTGAGGGGTATACTCACTTTTGTGAGATACTGTATATACTAGAAATTATATATTTATATATATATATATATATATATATATATATATATATATATATATATACATATATATGTGTGTGTATACTAAACTGCCTAAATGCCGCTAACTAACCCATCTCCACTTTATCACACTACATACTGCCGCTGGTCAATCAGCCTTATATAGTGTGGGCTTGGATTGAGCCATTTGCCTTTGGTCAATCATGGCTATCACAACTCTCACAGCAGAGAGCGCTGTGATTGGCCAAAGCATGCAGGTCATGTGCATGCTTTGGCCAATCAGCGGGTGTCATTTCCCAGCAATGTCTATGCATTATGGGAGCTCAAATTTCCCGCAAACGCCACATAATGTTCGGGATACGTTGAACAGGAGAACACCCAATATTCGAGTCGTACTTACGTTTGACTCGCACATCGGAATCATCTTTAGTATCCAATGTTTCCCCTCACCAATTCACAACAGTACAAACAAATGGCAACCACCTCAGCCTATAACTAACCTTTGCAGCAAGGAGCACATGGAAGGGTCAAGCCTCACAAAAAACAAACAGAAATTCCCAGTTCATTTACCAGCCAGCCTGCAGCAAACTGAATTGACCCAGTTAACAACAATTCACGTTAAAAACAAGGGGTTTAGTTTGCACACATTTGCAAATTTATTCATAAACTGCAGTGCAGTGACCACATAATGGCACCACAATGTACTGCAGTCCTAACTCTATAATTTGGGAGTCTCCAAAATTGGAGCACCTATATAATAATTGATAGATTAAGGGCAAGTATACCTGGAGGGAGCCCACCCCTCCTTAATGGTATAGGGATGCACTGAACACCTAGCAATAGCACAATGGCAGCAAAGGTATCCATTGTGTCCCCTCATCAGTTCACAACAGCATAAACAAATGGCAACCACCCCACCCCAACCTATAACTAGCTTTTGCAGCAAGGAGAACATGTAAGGGCGACGCATGTCAAAAAACATACAAAAATTCCCAGCTCACTTACCAGCCAGCTTGCAACTTGACCCTGTCTAACAATATCACATTAAAAACAAGGGGTTTAGCTTGCACACATTTGAAAGTATATGAATAAGTTGCAGCAGCCACATCACTGCACCCCAATGTACTGCAGTCCTAACTCTATCATTTGGGAGTCTCCGTGTTTCAGCCCTATCCTAGGCTTTAGTCATAACCAAGGTCTGTCCTGGCACAGGCGGCTTTACTTAATTCTGTCATATGCATTTTAATTAGAGGTTGTATCATCACATCTACATCATACTCCAATGGGGGCTCTATTGGGTCATGCTGATATGGGCATCTGCTCTATGGAGACACTCTGATGGGTACACCTGATGTAAAGTGGCATTCTGAGGAGGACACCTGATCTATGGGGGCTCTGATGGTGACACCTGATGTAAGGAGTACTCTGATGGGGACACCTGATTTAAGAGGGCACTTGGATGGGGACACTTGATCTATGGTTGCACTCTGACAGGGACACTTGATGTAAAGGAGCACTCTGATGGGGACAGCTGATCTATGGGGGTGCTTTCATGGGGACATCTGATGTAAAGGGGCACACTGATGGGCGAGGCTGATCTATGGGGCACTCTGATGGGAACACATGATGTAAGAGGGCACTATGATGGGGGAACCTGATGTAAAGGGCACTCCGAATAGGGTTAAATACTGTTGAAATGCGATGGAAGTCGTACATTTCTAATTTTTTTGATAGACATAGAATGACTAAAATTTTTAGCACAAACTTGATACAGACCTAGGATGAGAAAAAAATATAGTGACTGGACCTCCTGGAATTTTAATTCAATACCCTAATGCAAAATAATGCTATCTCAGATCTAGGTCTATTTTTTGCTAAAGCTGAACTCTAAACAGCTTTATTCACATATGATAATAAATACACAGTATCTGGACTGTTTCACCTGGCAAAAGATTTATATTTATGTCCATCAGTTCACATATTTACACAGTTCTGCCACACAGTACAGTCCTGATGAGCAGTGGAAGGCCACCAGCCATTCACTGCTGTAGTTTTACTTTCACTTACAGTTCTCCTCTCTACACTCACCCTTTCACTTTACAGTGAAATGAGAAGAAGCAGACTGAAGAGTTCATTTCTTTGCTTTCTACTGCTAACAGCATGTTCCTTTCACCACTGCATAGCTGATTGACTAATTGTGCTACTTCTATCTCCCCCTTTTAACTCTCTGTATAGTAGAATGCATAAAGCTGATACCGTGTCACCACTTACATTAATACATACATGTATGGATTCATTGATTACAGAGCTGCATTGATTTGTGGTAAGCAACCATTTCTTCGAATACTTATGATTAGTACCTCATGAGATTGGTGAACATGATTGAATATGAAACGTATGAAAAGTTGAGTGTGCCTCATCCGAATATCAGGTAAATGAAAGAGGGTGTGTGGATAGTTTTGGTCCCCAGCCCAAAACCACACAAATAAATTGGACAGAAAGTCCCCCGGATACCCAGGGGGGCGGATTATCACGGCACCACAATATTAGGTCAACCAGACTTTACATAATGGTTAAAAGTATTCAATTTATTTATACAAGGATAAAAATGTTCTTTGTCATCAAAACAACAATACATATATAAAGAAAATCCATCACCAGGTACAATTATTTCCCCCACAAAAAGGGACGAACAAAAGCCACAGGGAGGACAATTTTGTAGAAAAGTTGAGCCATGGACATCTAGGATACTCTACAAGTTTCGCAGATATGTAACCGCTTCCTCAGGAGAGATGTCTATGATGGTAAAGAAAGAAGTCACACAATAACAAATACCAAAAGTATACATATCAGCCATATCAAAAAAGGCATATTCCATTACAAAACTGGGGGAGGTAAAAAAAAAAAAGTGATCCGCTTACCAACATACTTGCACCAGGGGGCACAACACAGTGGGTTAGTGCTCCTCATCGGCAGAGAAGGGGTAGTGTAGGGAAAGATGGTAATGTCCTTAATAGTTTGCTCACAACCTCACGTTCCGGTTTATATACGACAAGGACCATTGTAATGTAGACCTTGAGCGTGAACTCACTGAACGAACACAACATTTTACCATGGCAGAATTCCTGGCCCTTAGGGAGCTTATGTTATTATATGAAGAGGGTGAGGTCAATGAGTCCATGGACCTGGCCCTGGGCGGACCCCCTGAGTCCCCTCAGGAGGGCACTCCCGCTGCCCTTATCCCTCTTAATACTCATTTCAAAACCAAATCAGAGAAATTTCCTAATTTAATGATGTGCCCAACCATCTGGACATTTTTACAACAAGTTGTTAGGGACCTCAAACAACAGTGGAGTGACATTTCTTCCAATCTTACCACGCAGCAGTCCTTGGCCCTCAAGAGATTACAGAGACGCACTGATATTATAATTAAACCCTCAGACAAGGGGGGCAATATTGTCGTCATGACCCATGGCCAATATTTGGCCATGGGCCATGATGTATTACGGAACCCCGCATGGTATCAACCCATTTCACATGAGCTTGTTGAACAGTTTACTCAGGAATTCCGGGAACTCTGTACTGACGCCCATTGGAGGGGCTTTATTGACAGAGATACCCTAAACTTTCTCATCATTAAGCATCCCCATACCCCGACATTTTATACATTACCTAAGACTCACAAGAATTTATCTTGCCCACCCGGAAGACCGATTGTATCCGGGATTGGTTCACTTACTGATCATGCTAGTCAATTCATTGACAATTTTCTTATACCACATGTCATAGCTTTACCCTCCTACATCAAAGACACAACGGATAAACTTCCGGTTCCGGCGCTCTATGGAGAGGAGCTCGAAGCACTAGCTCCCGTTCTGCTCCTCCAAAATCCAGCTAAAACTCTGCTACTAGCTGAAAGAAACCCCCCCTGCTTCTACCTGTGCCCAGGGGGAACGTGATGGACCGATTCCTGGAACGATCCGTGGCTCGGACACCGCTCCAGACAGTAGGAGAGGGACAGCGCGCCGAGGCCATCGTGGTGGCCAGACGAACGAGGTGGCCGTGAAAGAAGCCTCCCCACAACAAACAAACTTTTCGGACCAACAAGTGCAAGCACCTCCGGACCCAGCCTCGACTGCAGATATTGCACAGGTGGTTGTTACCCTGCTAACACCCATGATTGCAGATGCAGTAGACAGGGCAGTTTATAAAGGCCTGGAACAGCTTCATAAGGAGAGGCAGCTACAATCCGCCAGACTCAGACACGCGGAAGAACGCATTTCTGTGGTGGAGGATGACTCCACAGCGCTCACCGCAGCAGTAGCCAGGATATCCACTACCCAAAAGGAGCTTCTAGAAAAGGTTGATGACCTCGAAAACAGAAGCAGGAGGAATAATCTCCGCATAATTGGAATACCAGAATCAGTTACAACCTCTGGGCTCATGCAACTCTGCACCACTACCATACCAGCAACTAGGCCTCCGCGTCCCTTGTATTGTGGAAAGGGCCCACCGCATCGGTCAACCAGCTGAAAACCGCTCAAAGCCCAGACCTGTGATAGTCAAATACCTCAACTATACAGATAAACAGGCTAACAAACATTCAGAAAGTCATGCTCTTTAACATTAGAAGACTGCTCTATCCTAATATTTACTGACTACTCCATAGACGTAATGCGAAGACGAAAAACCTGCTCAGCTCTCCATAACCAAAGAGTACAGTTTAGCCTGGCCTACCCTGCAACACTCCATGTTCTGACCGCCAAGGGCGACCGCCTAACATTTCACTCTCCAGCAGAAGCTGAATCCTTCTTGGAAAACCTCCAACCAACCGAGATGGAACAGGAGCCTCACTCCCCATCGCAACCATCAACTGCCCCAAGGAGATCAGCCCTGTCCCCGTCCAAATCGGGTAACCACCACACCCCCTCACAAAAAAGTCAGTTTTGGCCTATCAGCGATGCCATAGCTCCTCTGGAGAATGGAAGCAACTTGAAGGTAATATCATGGAATGTCAGGGGGCTTCGCTCCCCAAATAAAAGAATGCAGGTGTTGAGACATTTAAAGAGATTAAAAGCTGATGTGGCCCTTCTTCAAGAGACGCATCTTGGTGCGGATGACCTGCCTAGGCTCCCCAAGCTTTGGGTTGGTTCGGTGTATGGCTCCCCGGCAATAGGCCGTAAAGCTGGAGTAGCCATTCTAATTAATAAACAGCTTTCCCACTCACTTCGATCAACTGAATCTGACACGGAGGGGAGACGTATCACACTACACTTAAAAATTGCCGAACGTGACCTGGTCATATCAAATATCTATGCAGACAACTCCACTGGGCACTACAAATCCCAGAGGCGGACCACATCATGGGAGGAGACTTTAACTCGGTAATGCACCTTACTAAAGACCACTCCCCAGCACCCCCTACTAGCTTAGCTCAAACCATACCCTCCTTGGATCTCACTGACGCTTGACGGATTTCCCATCAGACAGATAGAGAATACTCATTTTTTTCCTCACCCCATAATTCCTTCTCCCGAATTGATTACCTGTTTGTCTCCCCCTCCCTACTTCCAGGCATCTCTCACACATCTAAAGAACCCATGGTGATTTCAGATCATTCCCCTATATCCCTACAACTCACTGGCATCTCCACCACTAGTACGGTCAGGACCTGGCGTTTTCCCTCCTACTTGGCAGACAGCGAGGACCTTAAGGTCACCCTGCACAATGCTTGGGCAGAGTTTGCTGAAACTAACAGGGAACACCTGTCCTCACCCAACCTTTTCTGGGAAACTGGAAAGGCCTATCTCCGGGGGCACGTTATATCATATGCGGCCCAATACAAACGCGAAGCTCAGTTAAATTACAAACAGGCTAGTCCCAAGCTTCGGGAAGCGCATAACATGCTTAATTTGACACGCTCCCCGGACAATATTAGGTCTTGGCAGCAAGCTAAACAAAACTTTGACCATTGGTGAGCTTGTCAGGTAACTTTCAGACAATCCCACACATCCCTTTTGTTTCACAGACATGGCAACAAGGTGGGCAGACTGCTGGTGAGGCTATGCTCAGGCCGGCATCCACCTACACATATCGGGGCTCTTAGAGACCCAAAAGGGGACATAGCCACTGCGCCCTCAGAGATAGAATCCCTGCTCACCAAGTTTTATTCCTCCCTTTATGCTGAAGACCAGATTGACCCAGACATAGCAGCTAAAGTGTTAATGGGCATCAAACTCCCTTCTCTCACTGCCGATCAGCTGCAGGCACTAAACGCTCCCATCTCGGAACACAAGATTAAATCGACGATTAAAAACCTGGCTCGGGGGAAAGCGCCGGGCCTAGACGGTCTCCCAGCAGACTTTTATAAACTAACCCAGGACTTTATCCCAGACACTTTAGCGCTTGTCTATAAATCTATATGGTCAGATGGCCCCTTCCTTCCCTCGGGATCCCAGGCTTATATCAAGCTAATTGCTAAGAAAGCTAAAGACCCCCTCCAACCGGGCTTGTACAGACCAATTTCTCTCATAAATGTTGATGCCAAAATATTATCCAAAATTATTGCATCCCACCTAGCCCTTCTCCTGCCATCTCTGCTCCACCCTGCCCAGGCAGGCTTTGTCACAGGGAGGTCTGCTACTCTCAATATCCGTAAGGTCCTTCTAACCCTGGAGCACGCCAGGCTGTTTCCAGATAAAGACTTTGCAATAATCTCTCTTGATGCTGACAAGGCTTTTGACAATATAAGTTTTGCCTGGCTGTTCAGGGTGATGGAGACCTTGGGATTTTTGGGACCAATATTGGAATTCATAAAGAAAATCTACTCACACCCAACAGCCCGCCTGGTCACCAATTGCTTTATCTCCCCTGATATTCACCTAGCGAAAGGAACACGACAGGGATGCCCCCTCTCTCCCCTCCTATTTAACCTAGCAATTGAGCCGCTATCTAGATTACTCAACGCCCCAAATGGTATCAGCGGGGTCGTGTTTGGCAAACAAACACCACGCTCCGCTTTATTTGCGGACAATATCCTGCTGTTCTCATCCAACCCTCCTGCGGATTTTGTTTTTCTGAGAGATACGTTCAAAATCTTCAAAAACTGCTCTGGCCTCAAAATTAATTTTGACAAAAGCGAAATTCTCTCCCTCAACCCAAGGCTTTCAGGGACCTGCATGGGGTCATCTCCCCTTATAGTAGCTAAACGTCATATTGTCTACTTGGGCATTCATATTGGTAGGGATCCTGCTTCACTATATAGTCTCAACTTCCCCCCCGATTGTAGCTAAAATTGTACAGGAGCTGGAGGCCTGGGTCACCCTTCCCATTTTGCTCTTTGGGGGATGTCACCTCTTCAAAATGATATCCTTCGCCAGGCTGCTCTACCCCATGCAAACCCTCCCGTTATTGCTCAAGCATCGAGATGTCAAAAAAAAATACATAAAGCTCTCCTTGCGTTCATATGGAGAGGCAAAAAACCCAGAATCTCTATCCATAAGCTCTGTCTCCCCAAGAGCGAAGGTGGGGCGGGTCTCCCTAATCTAAGGTTTTACAATCTTTCTTGCCTTCTCCGACAGGCACTTGATTGGCTGTCTGGGAATTCAAGATACTCCAGACACGCACTGGAGGAGGCTTGGGTGGCCCCGTACAGTCTCTCAGCGATCCTGCATTCCAAGCTCTCATCACTACCCTCTCATTTTAAGAATAACTCCATTATCAGAGATACGGTCATTGCCAGGAGAGAGGTGCGGAAACTACTGGGTCTATGCTCCGGTGTTTTGCGACACTTATAAATTCAGGGAAACCCTATGTTCTCACCATCAGTAAGTGACAAAACCTTCCAGCAATGGCTAACAAAGGGCTTGCACCGAATAGACCACATCTATGACTCTCGAACCAGCATGCCCAAACCCTTCCTCGAACTGGCTCAGCACTTCGTGTTACTTCCATCTCAGAACTTTCAATTTCATCAATTGAAATCCTTCATCAAGTCTCGCCATGGCCCTACGCAACACCCTTGCGAAGCCTCATTTATAGACCATTGGTCTCGAACAACCAGTACTCCGTCTTGGACGTTTACTCTCACATCTTCAAATATCAGGCCTCCAAATATGCTTTAGTCCCCTTTCAACCTTGGACCAAGTACTTGGAGAACCAGGAAGCCCCGGCTCAGATTCTTGCAGGGTACCAAAAGGTCTGCAGCCTCATAATCTCAGAAACTTAGAGAGAAACGCAGTTCGAGATCACCCATAGGGCCTACTGTGCATTTCTAAGGGGATCATCTGACCCCTCTCTGCTATCCTGCCCTTGGTGCTCCGAGTCGAGACCAACGCTATATCACAGACTCTGGAGCTGCGATCAGATCTCTCCTTTTTGGGAGGGAGTTTTAGGATACATCAGCAAAGTCCTACATTTGAACCTGCCGAGGGACCCTATGCTTTGTCTATTCAGCTATAACTCGACGACAGTCCTTGCAGCAGCTACGAACAAGGACAACGTCCCACAATGGGCCCATATATGCCTGCTGGCAGCAAGGAGGGAGAGCATGCGGCACTGGATCCAACCCACTCCACCAAAGTCTATTTCTCCTTGAGAAGTTAGACACTCTCAAACAAAACCTCAAACCTACCAAACGCTTTTTTGCTATTTGGAGGAACTACATGGAGTATTCCTTTACCTCTGAGGAAATCAACCACCACATGCGTTCCTTCTGCTACACAGACTGGTACTTGAGAGCAAATATATCAGGAACATTGGGCAAGCTGAAACCAACTGAACTTCCGCACTCTGGCCCTCTGCAATGCCCTTGACTATATAAACGAGAGTTCATGGTCAGACACATCGTCTTCCTTGCGTACACCACCAACTAAAGGAGTCTCCATTTCCTTATGAGGTACATCAAGGAGGTTTATCGTTTTTTCGCAAACCATCCAAACTCCAAAACAAACTCTCACAGATTGAAGAGTTCCTCTTTATCTGAAACCACCTCACCCAACCTAGGTCACGGCGTACGAGAGGGAGGAACGACGGTCGTCCGTATATACCCGGGTAACACCCTGCAACAGGAACAAGCATCGACGACGTTCCTGACAGCAGCTCAATATCGACTTATCTGTTTCGTATCCCAGGGAGCCGTCCAAGTTTACATCCTGAAACGACTACATAGGATTTTGAGG
>BLSH010429352.1:17171-27439 GCA_018402905.1 Glandirana rugosa | reverse complement strand
ACAGTGTCTGGGAGGCTGTGGTTGCTGCTGCACGCAATGTTGATGGTGAACAGATCAAAACACTGACAGAATCCATGGATGGCAGGCTTTTGAGTGTCCTTGCAAAGAAAGGTCGCTATATTGGTCACTGATTTGTTTTTGTTTTGTTTTTGAATGTCAGAAATGTATATTTGTGAATTTTGAGATGTTATATTGGTTTCACTGCTGAAAATAAATAATTGAAATGGGTATATATTTGTTTTTTGTTAAGTTGCCTAATAATTATGCACAGTAATAGTCACCTGCACACACAGATATCCTCCTAAAATAGCTACAACTAAAAACAAACTAAAAACTACTTCCAAAAATATTCAGCTTTGATATTAATGAGTTTTTGGAATCATTGAGAACATGGTTGTTGTTCAATAATAAAATTATTCCTCAAAAATACAACTTGCCTAATAATTCTGCACTCCCTGTATTGTACTTAAATTCTCTAGACGTTCTATACCTCATTCTCCTGAAGAAGCGGAATTTTCCGCAAAACCGGTCGAGAGCACAAGAACCAGTTGAGATTCACACTACAAAGGTCTCTGGACACACTAGAGAGCCACAGACTGTGCCTCAATTTTTTTGTAGGGGCTATAAACTATTACTTTTATAATACATGTGTCACGGTACATTTATTTTTTGTCTGTATATGTTGTTTCTAAATAAATTGTTATATTTTTATACATATTGTGTGATCCCTGGGTGCTAAAATAGACCATGCTTACATTCCTTGTAGTGTATGAATTCAGAAGGTGACCCATCCCCTTTATATTTTTTAAAGGCCAAGTTTTTCTCTGTAATGAGGCTTTTCACATTACGGTTTAGCCACCGAGTTTTGACCTTCGCTCTTTTATATTTATTGCCCACTGGAATGCACTGTGTGATACCCTTATTTGATATGCTCCAAAACATTCCCATTTTTCTTCTGTGTTCATTTTTTCTAGGATTTTGTCCCAATTGATGTCACGCAGTAATGACCGCAGTTCTGAAAAATTGGCTCGCTTAAAGTTTAGTGTTTTAGTGCTGCCCTTGTGCCTCTTTTTCCTGTGATTTACACTAAATGTGATCATTCTATGGTCGCTAGATCCCAAGTTATTGTGTATCGCCATGTCTGAGACCAGATTTGGATTGTTCGTAATTAATAGATCTAACGGGGCATTTTTCTAGTTGGGGAAGTTGTCCTGTAGGACATTCATGAAATGACGGGCCTTTAATGAGTGTGCTGTCCAGTCTGCCAAGTCAATATCAGGATAATTGAAGTCCCCCATTATGATTACATTTCCCTGTTTTGCTGCCATTTCTGGCTGGGATAGTAGTCCCAGCTCCTCCTCCTCCTTTAGGTTGGCCAGCCTGTAACACACCCCCACTAATAATTTCCCATTTACCTCTGCTCTATGAAGTTCAACCCATACTGATTCCACCTCCCCCCTCATCCCGTTCATAATGTCACTGCTCTCTACCACCCTTACATCATCTTTGACATATAGACACACTCTTCCACCTCTTCTACCTTCCCTATCCTTTCGATACAATGCATACCCCTGTATATTGGCCAGCCAATCATGTGAGCTGTCAAACCAAGTTTCAGTTATTCCCACAAGGTCTAAGTCCTCCTCATGTAACAGCATCTCCAGTTCCTCCATTTTGTTAGCTAGACTCCTAGCATTTGCGTATACACCTCTTAGCGCTGTATGAGCGCATATTATTTTCTCCATATGTTTCCTCTGGCTCAGTTTAGGAATTTTCCCCTAATTCACTCGTAAATTAGATGCTGTGGTTGTATTGTCACCGCCGACTCCACTATAACCCTCTGTTCCCTGCTCACTATTGGCTACTGCTTCCTCTGACCCCCTCAGAGTTATAATCCTCAATGAAATGTTCATTGCTTTTTTATTTATTTTTAACAATGCATGTTGTAGCATTGCATAAAACATTTAATCATAAATAGACAATTAAGAAGGGATAACAATTCTAACTAAAACAAAAGGTGATGACCTTTGGCTAGCATTTATGTTATGCTGGCAGTGGTAAATAATGGCCAAAAATCAGCACACTATCTATAGTTTGATGGGATAGCTGGACCAATGGCGACTGCCCTGTGACCTCTGTCTTTTTCATATCTTTGCCTAATTTTTGGAGATTGAATTTACTTAAGTTCATACATTGTATATCTAGCTACTTTGCTCTCTCAGAGGCCAGATGCTGTATTAGAGAACGTTAATGGCTGAGCAATCTGCTGGTTATGGGGAGAAAATATTTATGGCCAGTCTTTCTTGATGTTGAAGGATGATGCTTCTGTAAGTAATCAACATGTCAACCTGAAATTATCCATCACGATAGTGCTATAGGATGCAATAGTAAGTGGTTGCTTACTGGATTTCTTGCTGCATGATTACTTTTGGGGTGGGTTGGTCATGGTATAAGTATGCTTTAGGAATTATTTAATAAACCCAATCAACAGGTTGCACCCTAAGTTTTAAAATAAAGTCATATCTATAATACTTGTATTACTTGTATATGTTTTCTTGTTTCTGCTTGAATTTGATCTCCATCGAAGAAAGATTGACTCTTACATTCTGTCATGGTGACTGTCATCACCAGAAGAGAAAGTCATGGCACAGTTTACAATTATTACCTGACAGATTGTGATGATACTGAAGTCTATTGAATCCCAAACTATGTGAGTAGAATATAGTTAAAAACCAAGGGCAAATCAGTCTGATTTAAATCTCACGTTCGTGCCACGCATTAACTGGAGGTAACACTTTACAGTCCAGCTCGAAGACATATTGACACAAAACAGATGAGCTAAAAGGAATGCAGAAACGTTATATATGATCCCTTGTGTTAAATTCGGTGTTATCGTTCTCACTCTCTCATACTGGTCACTGGAAGTTCTACATGGCACCTCATAGCAAAGAACTCTCTGAGGATCTGAAAAAAGAATTGCAGCTCTACATAAATATGGCCTAGACTATAATAAGATTGCCAAGACCCTGAAACTGAGCTGCAGCACGGTGGCCAAGACCATACAGCTTTTAACAGGACAGGTTCCACTCAGAACAGGCCTCGCCATGGTCAACCAAAGAAGTTGAGTGCAACATAGAAAAGTGACGGCAGAAAAAGACTGAGTAGTCCATCGAGTCTGCCCCTTTTTATTTATTTATTTAATTTTTTTTTTTTACATTAACCTTGTTGTCTGACTATGGATTTATGTTTATCCCAAGCATGTTTGAAGCCATTTACTGTTGACTGTCTCACAACCTCTGTTGGTAGTTTATTCCAATCATTAACCACCCTTTCAGTAAAATAATACTTTCTAAGATTAGTTTTGAACTTCCCCCCAGTTAGTTTGAGGTCATGTCCCCGTGTTCTTGATTTTGGTTTCATATTGAAAAGACTGCCCTCCTGAACCTTATTCACCCCCTTGATATATTTAAAGGTTTAAATCATGTCTCCCCTCTCTCTTCTTTCCTCCAGACTGTACATATTAAGTTCCTGAAGTCGCTCTTGATATGTTTTATCCTCCAGACCTTTCACCATTTTTGTTACCCGTCTCTGAACTCGTTCTATTTTATCAATATCTTTTTGTAAGTGTGGTCTCCAGAACTGGACACAGTATTCTATTTGCTTTTCCCACTATCTGGTTACACTGTTTGCTCATTTTGCAATCATCTGAAATAAGCACCACCAAATCTTTTTCTTCTGTAGTGCTGGCTAACACTGTGCCCCCAATGCTGTACTCTCTAAGCAGATTCTTTTTCCCTAGATGCATTATTTTACATTTAGAAATATTGAACTGCAGTCTCCACTGCTTTGACCAATCTTCCAGCAATGCCAAATCATGTTCCATGTTACAGACACCTCCAGGGATATCAACCCTATTACACACCTTTGTATCATCAGCAAAGAGACATACATTGCCCAGCAAACCTTTAGTTATATCACTTACATATAGGTTGAATAGAACAGGACCCAATACAGAGCCTTGTGATACCCCACTAGTGACTGGTCTCTGTTCTGAGTGAACCCCATTTACAACCACACTCTGGGATCTATCCTTTAGCCAACTGCATATCCACTGAACCACCCAAGGGTTAAGTCCCAGCTTGTACAACTTTTGTATCAGATCATTATGTGGAACTGTATCAAATGCCTTGCTGAAATCAAGATATGCTATGTCCACAGCACCACCCTGGTCCAAAACACTGGTAATATAGTCAAAGAATTCAATCAGATTTTTCTGGCACGATCTGCCCTCAGTAAAGCCATGTTGCTTTGGGTCCAGCAAGCTGTGTATTTTTAGGTGATCAATGATCCTTCTTTTGAGAAGTGATTCCATTACCTTGACTACAATTGATGTTAAACTCACTGGCCTGTAATTGCCAGCTTCTACCTTGCTGCCCTTCTTGTGGATAGGTACAATATTAGCCATCCGCCAGTCATGGGGAACTTCTGCTGTTAGAAGAGATTTATTTTGTTGTCTTTGGGAAATAGATGTATGAGTGCTGCCAGAATTGCTGCAGAGGTTAAAGGGGTGGGGGGTCAGCCTGTCAGTGCTCAGACCATATGCTGCACACTGCATCAAATTGGTCTGCATGGCTGTCGTCCCAGAAGGAAGCCTCTACTATAGATGATGCACAAGAAAGCCCACAAACAGTTTGCTGAAGAAAAGCAAACTAAGGACATGGAATACTGGAACCATGTCTTGTGGTCTGATGAGACCAAGATAAATTTATTTGGTTCAGATGGTGTCAAGAGTGTGTGGAGGAACCAGGTGAGGAGTACAAAGACAAGTGTGACTTGCCTACAGCCAAGCATGCTGGTGGGAGTGTCATGGTCTGGGGCTTCATGAGTGCTGCCGGCTTGAGGGAACCATGAATGTCAACATGTACTGTGACATACTGAAGCAGAGCATGATCCCCTCCCTTCGGAGACTGGGCCGCAGGGCAATATTCCAACATGATAACGACTCCAAACACACCTCCAAGAAGACCACTGCCTTGCTAAAGAAACTAATGGTAAAAATGATGAACTGGTCAAGCATGTCTCCAGACCTAAACCCTATGGAGAATCTGTGGGGCATCCTCAAATGGAAGGTGGAGGAGCGCAAGGTCTCTAACAACCACCAGCTCCGTGATGCCATTATGGAGGAGTGGAAGAGAACTCCAGTGGCAACCTGTGATGCTTTGGTGAACTCCATGCCCATGATGGTTAAGGCAGTGCTGGAAAATAATGGTGGCCACACAAAATATTGACACTTTGGGCCCACTTTGGACATTTTCACTTAGGGGTGTACTCACTTTTGTTGCCAGCGCTTTAGACATGAATGTCTGTGTGTTAAGTTATTTTGAGTGGATAGTAAAGTTACACTGTTATACAAGCTGTACACTCACTACTTTACATTGTAGCAAAGTGTCATTTCTTCAGTGTTGTCACATGAAAAGATATAATAAAATATTTACAAAAATGTGAGGCGTGTACTCACTTTTGTGAGACACTGTATATAATGCTGACAATTTATGCAGCTGTTTACATCCTGTACAATAACTTCAGTCCCAGCCCTCAAGAAGCTTGCAATATACACTCCCTTACTAGCATGAACACATACCCAAACACAATAGGGCCAGTTTGGACAGGAGCCAATTAACCTACCAACATGTCTTTGTTTGGGAGGTAACCAGCTTACCCTGAGGGTAGTCTATAATTCTGACTGTTATGAAATTACATTAATAAAACAATATCTGATTTATATAATATTTAATCACAAATGAATTGTAATGTAATTATGTTCTTTAATATGTTTGTTGCAAGATTACAAAACCTTGTCAGATGGAATATATATGTATATATACAGAAAAATTATAACTATAGACAAATTGGCAGTAAGAATGCGTCTTCTGAACATGCTAAAACACTCTAACATCCCTTTAGCACACTCCTCATTCATTGTGTTGTGCCTGTAAACTCCCTCTTCAAGGACCAGAAAACATGGCTGCATTTGTAGTTCAGATTGAACTTAATCTGCACAAACTCAAGGAGCAGGTGATCTTTGCTAAGTAATCTTCATTTATTTTTAATCTAGTTTATTTTGCTCTTTATCATTTTTTGTAAATATTTCCTTGTACCATTTTTTCTTTTCCGTCATTAAAATTATATGATATGTAAAAATTGTTAAGCTGAATCTCTAAATGCTCTAACCAGAAATTTAAAAACTTACTGGGTGTGGCAGTGAGTGATACAGACATTTTTTTGGAATCAAGTAATTTTTATTGATATTTATATGAAAAAAAAGATTTTTTATAGATTACAACAAAACTAAAACAGACAAAACATTCCACTAAATATACAGAAATACATAAAAAAAAAAAAATACATGCAACTTCCATAATGTACAGTCACTGTTGCTTTAGACCCTTTGACACGACAATAGATTAACAATTACATTCTTCATATATAAAATTTGGCAACAGTATAAGACGTGCAAATATACTTAATTCAAAGACTACACCTTGATGACATATATAAGCAATTGTCCCAGATCAAAAATCTATCCCACTGCTAACTTTCCACAGTCTCAACGGTAAACAAAACAGAGTGCGTGGATAAATTGGAGTCTAGCCATCGAGACCAAATTTTCTGAAATTATGTGTGGCATTTCCTATGTTTGTATGTCAATTCCTCCTTTCGGAAATTAAGATTGATTGAATCAGACCATTGGACAGTTTTTGGTGGAGAGTTTGATATCCATTTCTGCAATATGAGTTTATGGGCTGCTTACATAGACCGCAACCACATCACATGCATTTCAGGTGAAAGAGTAACTTTTGGTACAATCCTTAACAATGCTATTTTTGGTCAGGATGGACATGTATAGAGCATAAAGTATTTAAAGTATCACAGATATACTAACATTATCGATGCAATTTAGGACAGTGCCACAGCATGTGTATTAGTGTTCCCGTGGTAGTAGTGCACCAGGGACAATTTTGTGTAACTGCTTTACCCCAAGAATATAACTTTAGAGGAGTGTAGTGAGCTCTATGAATAATAAATAACTGGGCCAGACCCTGTGAGGAGGATAAGGAGACTCTGTCAAGTTCTCCAGAGCTTGATCCCATTCCTCATCGCTAAGAGTCTCCAGGTCCTTACGCCACTGCTCAAGACTGCCAATCCTTGTGCTAGCGTTAGCTGTTGTTTGTAAGGAGGAATATATGTCACCAATAAGTCCCTGTTTGGAACAACTTGTAGATACTGCCTTAGTTAAAATTAAGGAGGGATTACATTTTAATGGAAAAGTCATTGCTTGACTCTGCAGAGCACGCCATAGCTGCAAATGCTGAAAAAAAATATTTATTAGATAGATGGTATTTGTTTGCCAGTTTGTTAAATGGTTGTAGAACCTCATCATCAAAAAGCTGATGAAGTAGCGCAATACCAGCCCTTTTCCATGAATCAAAATGTTCAAGCTTCACTACCTCAGGTAATCATAGGTTATTCCATATGGGCATATATTGGGTATATCCCTCATGTAAAGTGAGTTGTTGGACAGTAGTCCAAGCTTTATGAATTAAATGAAATGTGGAGAAATAATGTTTACTATATAATTTATGAGTTACTATTGATTGCACCGGTGGCTCTACCGGAAGCTGGGAAAGTACAATTTGCTGTATAGGGTCCTTAAAGCAGAGTTCCACTGTTTTTTTTCATTTATTAAAAGTCAGCAGCTACAAAAAGTGTAGCTGCTGACTTTTAATAAACAGTAGAGTTGAGCGAACCTGAACTGTAAAGTTCGGGTTTGTACCAAACTTTGCGGTGTTCGGGACCCGAACCCGAACTTTTGAAAAAAGTTTGGGTTTGGGTTCTGGTATTTTTTCCCGCTTGTTGAATAGCTGCAATAGCTGCAGGGCAGCCAATCAACAAGCGTTTCACTGGTTTGCCCTTAGAAGCCATCACAGCCATGCCTACTAATGGCATGGCTGTGATTGGCCAGTGCATCATGTGACCCAGCCTCTGTATGAGCTGGAGTCACGTAGTGCTGCATGTCATATGCTCTCAGGCTAGTGTAGGGAGAGGATGCTGCTGGTGCTGTGAGGGACAGATTGCAGATCTAATAACATCTCATCCTGCATTACAGAACGATCTAATTGTGGAAAAGGCAAAGATTACTACTACTACTGCTTTTAGGGACAGATTGCAGATCTAATAACATCTCATCCTGCATTACAGAACAATCTGACTGGACTAGTTAGAGTCTACTGCTTAGAGGGACAGATTATTGTTCTAAAATCATCTCCTAGTTCTATAGGTCAGGTACCTGCTGTTGCTGTAAGGGACAGATTATTGTTCTAAAATCATCTCCTAGTTCTATAGGGTCAGGTTCCTGCTGTTGCTGTAAGGGACAGGTTATTGTTATTTCCCTATCCCCATTTCTTTGTAGGGCACTTTTCCTACTCTTACTCCCAGTTTTCTTCCTTTTGCAGCCCTCTAGCACTTTCCAGGACTTTTTTACAGCCATTTTTGTGCCCAAAAGTTTGGGCCCCCATTGATTTCAATGGGGTTCGGGGTCAAGTTCGGACCGAACCTGAACCCAAACTTTTCCATGAAAACCCGAACCCGAACATCCAGGTGTCCGCTCAACTCTAATAAACAGTAACTTACCTGTCTCCTGGTCCAGTGATGGCTGCGCCTGAAGCCTCGTTCGTCTCCCCCTCCTACCTGCGGTGCCGTGAAGCCACGGCCGGGCACGCACCGCGCATGTGCGAGTCACGTTGCGCGTTCCTAGTGGCCAGGCAATCTTCTGGGCCCTGTGACGGGTCCCAGAAGATTGCCAGAAGGGAGGGGCCATCTAGGGGGAGAGGAGGAGTCGACTAGGCGGCCCAGAAATGGAGAAAGGAAGTCCCTCTGAAACCTGGGGACACACTCCCCCCCCAAAAAAAATTAGATGCCAAATGTGGCATGTAAGGGGGCGAGGAGTGCTTAAAGCGGAAGTTCCATTTTTGGGTGGAACTCCGCTTTAAGGTCTATGACATTCCAACCATATAGATGCTGTAATTGATAATACAGTCTAGCATTGGAGACAGCTAGACGCCCTCCATCCTTGGGCAACTGCAGGATTCCCAATCTAATCTAAACACCTTAAAACGCCCTCCCCTGATCTTTTAGGCTTGTTGTTGCTACCATCCAAATGTGATACCATGATTGGGTTAATTAAAAAATCCACAAATCCAAAGAGCTGAAGGTGATTTCCGGTTACTGTGACAGGTGCCTACTATGTAGTCCTTTTCTGCTTTTACATTACTATGCTTCTTACAACTGGAGAATATTTACATATGAAATGAGTATACTGTATAAGTACTGTATATACCCTATATTATCAAAAGTATTGGGACACCTGCCTGTACACTATTCTTAATCCGTAGGGTTCAATATTAAGTTGGCCCACCCCTTGAAGTTATAACAGCTTCAACTCTTCTGGGAAGGCAGTCCACAAGGTTTAGAAGTGTGTCTATGGGCATGTTTGTACCATTCTTCTAGAAGCGCATTTGTGAGGTCAGGCACTGATATTAGACAAGAAAGCCTAGATCGCAGTTTCCGCTCTAATTCATCCCAAAGGTGGCCTATCAGGTTGAGGTCAGGACTCTGTACAGACCAGTTAAGTTCCTCCAACCCAAACTAGATCATCCATGTCTTTATGGACCTGACTTTGTGCACTGGTGCATTTTCATGTTGGAAAAGGAAGGATCCATATCCAAACTTTTCCCACAAAGTTGGGGGCATGGAAATGTCTAAAATGTCTTGGAATGCTGACGCCTTAATAGTTCCCTTCACTGGAACTAAGGGGCCAAGCCCAACCCCTGAAAAATGACCCCACACCATAATCCTCCCTCCACCAAATGATTTGGACCAGTGCACAAAGCTAAGGTCCGTAAAGTCATGGATGAGTGAGTTTTGGGTGGAGGAACTTGGCTGGCCTGAGCTAGGCCTTCTCGTCGAACATCTGTGCCTGACCTCACAAATGCGCTTCTGGAAGAATGGTCAAACATTCCCATAGACACACTCCTAAACCTTGTGGACAGCCTTCTTAAAAAAGCTGAAGCTGTTATAGCTGCAAAGAGTGGGCCAACTCAATATTGAACCCTATGGACTAAGACTGGGATGCCATTAAAGTTCATGTGCATGTAAAGGCAGGTGTCCCATTACTTTTTACAATACAATATATATATACCGCAGTCGTA
>BLSH010429352.1:4299-17161 GCA_018402905.1 Glandirana rugosa | reverse complement strand
TATATATATATATATATATATATATATATATATATATATATATATATATATATAGAGCGACATTATGCAAGACGCCACAATGGACGGGCGATACTTATCACTTCGCATGCGATCATTTTGAGGTGACTAGTGAGAGTCTGATCCGGGTTTTGCTGGCCAACGTGGCAGAGCTGCTTCTGGTCCGGTCTTTCTGGTCCACTCAAACCCCTCTCCACCTGCATTTAATGATCAGGAAGAGAACAGAGGAGATCTCAATCCTGGATCCCAGAGGGTGAAAGCTGAGAGAGCTATGTGTGCTAATTTGGACTCTAAGAACAAGGTTTGCAATGTGCTTATGTTTTGTGGGTGTCGGGGATAGCCACACACTGTATAGAGAGGAATCTGTTTATTTAGTTTAGTGCCAGACAGGGAGCTTTTGTTTTCTGTTTTTGTTTGTGTTTTGAACTTGCAAACCTGAAATAATAAACCTGGCAAGCCGCAAGATTTTAAAGAATCTGACATCCATGCTGAATCTTTTCCCCTGAAAAGTGATCCCCACAAGCTAATCTCCACCACATGTCCATTGTGGCACCTCGCATAAGGTCACAATATATACAGTATGTCAGAAAAGTGAGTATACCCCTCCCATTTTTGTAAATATTTTATTCTATCTTTTCTATCTGTGACCACACTGAAGAAATTACACTTTGCTACAACGTAAAGTAGTGAGTGTACAGCTTGTATAACAGTGTAAATTTGCTGTCCTCTCAAAATAACTCAGCACGCAGCCATTAGAGTCTAAACTACTGGCAACAAAAGTGAGTACACCCCTAAGTGAAAATGTCCAAATTGGACCCAAAGTGTCAATATTTTGTGTGGCCGCCATTATTTTCCAGCACTGCCTTAACCCTCTTGGGCATGGAGTTCACCAGAGCTTCACGGGTTGCCTCTTCCACTCCTCCATGATGACATCACAGAGCTGGTGGATGTTAGATACCTTGCGCTCCTCCACCTTCCATTTGATGATGCCCCACAGATGCTCAATAGGGTTTAGGTCTGGAGACATGCATGACCAGTCCATCACCTTTACCCTCAACTTCTTTAGCAAGGCAGTGGTCATCTTGGAGGTGTATTTGGGGTTGTTATCATGTTGGAATACTGCCCTGCGGCCCAGTCTCAGAAGGGAGAGGATCATGCTCTGCTTCAGTATGTCACAGTACATGTTGGCATTCATGGTTCCCTCAATGAACTGTAACCCCCCAGTGCTGGCAGACCACAGGACATAGTTCCAGTAATCCATGTCCTTAGTCTGCTTGTCTTCAGCAATCTGCTTGCATGCTGTCTTGCGCATCATATTTAGAAGAGGCTTCCTTCTGGGATGACAGCCATGCAGACCAAATTGATGCAGTGTGCGGCATATGGTCTGAGCACTGACAGGCTGACCCCCCACCCCTGCAACCTCTGCAGCAATGCTGGCAGCACTTATATGTCCAAAGACAACCTCTGTATATGACACTGAGCATGTGCACTCATCTGTGTTGGTCGACCATGGCGAGGCCTGTTCTAAGTGGAACCTGTCCTGTTAACCCACTGTATAGCCTTGGCCACCATGCTGCAGCTCAGTTTCAGGGTCTTTGCAATCTTCGTATAGCCTAGGCCATCTTTATGTAGAGCAACAATTCTTTTTTCAGATCCTCAAAGAGTTCTTTGCCATGAGGTGCCATGTTGAACTTCCAGTGACCAGTATGAGAGCGATAACACCAAATTTAACACACCTGCTCCCCATTCACACCTGAGACCTTGTAACACTAACGAGTCACATGACACTGGGGAGGGAAAATGTCTAACAAAAAGTGCAGTGCAACTAAAACTCATCTCAACTCGGTCTCATTCAAACAATCGATATACAATACACTTCTGTGCCTATATATAAACTCGGTGCTTATTTATACTTAAACATGCACAAGCGCCTCAAAAAAGAAAGGCCGATCAAATCAATTGATCTATATCAAAATGTGCAAAATTATTTTAAATAAAACAAATCTTATATATCACCCAAAATAGTGTCCGTGTGAATATTTTCAAAGGTCCATACACAATTCACTTATGAAATGAGTGTAAACTAATAGAAAGTCTCAACTGATCGAGCTATTGTTCAGAATTTCTCTGTCTGCTACCACCAGCTGTGCAAGTCACTTAACTATGCATATGACTCACTCAATGGTAAAGTCAATGTATGCTTTGTCCCCACACCAGAGCTGGTAATCACTCCACAGTTTTATTCCAGATTTTAAATCAAAGGGTCAGCAATCCTCCTCTGGTCAGCACTTTCTCCAACAATAATCACTACAAAAAGAACAGACAATGTAGTATTTTTCAAGGGTACATGCGGATGAGGGGCAGGACTTTGAATGAAGAAATGTCCTAACCATTTACTTCCATCCCTGTTTGGTGTATATAGAGAGAATCAAGGGCGGGATTTTGAATGAAGTGCACGATGGGTAAAAGACAAATTTGAAAAAGGTTCCTTTATTTTCAATAATTCATGATCCATAAATCCATATAAAATTCACAATAAAAAAAATACCTGCATACTATCGATCATTCTATGTTCTTTGTGTCACTCGTCAGGAGCAAGCGTGTTGTGCGTCTGCAATAAAATAAATTTTTTTGTAGATCTATCTAGAATCTTTATATTTTATTGCAGACGCACAACGCACTTGCTCCTGACGAGTGACACAAAGTCACGAAACGCGCCAAGCCAACATATGTCGTGTTTTTGTCATGTGCTATTCTTTTTACCAACCTACTGTGAATTATGCTATTACTTTATGTATTATTTTTTTGACTGTATGGACTGCCAATGCAAATTTCTTTTGTATATTTTTATCCAACTTACTAAATCATTCAACCCTTCTTTAATGTGAGGGTTTAGAATGATCAATAGTATGCAGGTATTTTTTCTATTGTGAAGTTTATATGGATTTATGGATCATGAATTATTGAAAATAAATTAACCTTTTTCAAATTTGTCTTTTACCCATCATGCACTTCATTCAAAGTCCCGCCCTTGATTCTCTCTATATACACCAAACAGCGATGGAAGCAAATGGTTAGGTAATTTCTTCATTCAAAGTCCCACCACTCATCCGTATGTACTCAAATAATAGGGATGGAAGTGCACGATTCGGGGTATTTTCCTGTATATAACATTACATGTTATGTCCCTGCCCGTTTTATACAGTCAGGTCCATAAATATTGGGACATCGACACAATTCTAATCTTTTTGGCTCTATACACCACCACAATGGATTTGAAATGAAAAAAAAACAAGATGTGCTTTAACTGCAGACTTTCAGCTTTAATTTGAGGGTATGTACATCCAAATCAGGTGAACGGTGTAGGAATTACAAAAGTTTGTATATGTGCCTCCCACCTTTTAAGGGACCAAAAGTAATGGGACAATTGGCTGCTCAGCTATTCCATGGCCAGGTGTGTGTTATTCCCTCATTATCCCATTTACAAGGAGCAGATAAAAGGTTCAGAGTTAATTTCAAGTATGCTATTTGCATTTGGAATCTGTTACTGTCAACTCTCAATATGAGATCCAAAGAGCTGTCACTATCAGTGAAGCAAGCCATCATTAGGCTAAAAAAAACAAAACAAACCCATCAGAGAGATAACAAAAACATTAGGTGTGTTCAAATCAACTGTTTGGAACATCCTTAAAAAGAAAGAACGCAACAGTGAGCTCAGCAACACCTGGAAGACCACAGAAAACAACTGTGGTGGATGACCGAAGAATTCTTTCCCTGGTGAAAGAAACACCCTTCACAACAGTTGGCCAGATCAAGAACACTCTCCAGGAGGTAGGTGTATGTGTGTCAAAGTCAACAATCAAGAGAAGACTTCACCAGAGTGAATACAGAGGGTTTACCACATGATGTAAACCATTGGTGAGCCGCAAAAACAGGAAGGCCAGATTACAGTTTGCCAAACAACATCTAAAAAAGCCTTCACAGTTATGGAACAACATCCTATGGACAGATGAGACCAAGATCAACTTGTACCAGAGTGATGGGGAGAGAAGAGTGTGGAGAAGGAAAGGAACTGCTCATGATCCAAAGCATACCACCTCATTAGTGAAGCATGGTGGTGGTAGTGCCATGGCGTGGGCATGTATGGCTGCCAATGGAACTGGTTCTCTTGTATTTATTGATGATATGACTGCTGACAAAAGCAGCAGGATGAATTCTGAAGTGTTTTGGGCAATATTATCTGCTCATATTCAGCCAAATGCTTCAGAACTCATTGGATTGCGCTTCATAGTGCAGATGGACAATGACCCGAAGCATACTGCGAAAGCAACCAAAGAGTTTTTTTAAAGGAAAGAAGTGGAATGTTATCTAATGGCCAAGTCAATCACCTGACCTGAATCCGATTGAGCATGCATTTCACTTACTGAAGGCAAAACTGAAGGGAAAATGCCCCAAGAACAAGCAGGAACTGAAGACAGTTGCAGTAGAGTCCTTGGAGAGCATCACCAGGGATGAAACCCAGTGTCTGGTGATGTCTATGCACTCCGGACTTCAGGCTGTAATTAACTGCAAAGAATTTGCAACCAAGTATTAAAAAGTGAAAGTTTGATTTATGATTGTTAATCTGTCCCATTACTTTTGGTCCCTTAAAAAGTGGGAGGCACATATACAAACTGTTGTAATTCCTACACCGTTCACCTGATTTGGATGTAAATACCCTCAAATTAAAGCTGAAAGTGTGCAGTTAAAGCACGTCTTGTTTGTTTCATTTCAAATCCATTGTGGTAGTGTATAGAGCCAAAAAGATTAGAATTGTGTCGATGTCCCAATATTTATGGACCTGGCTGTTTATTTTTTGCTACAGGCCATGTCAGCAAGCTAGGTGTTTTGTTTATAACCCAATGTTTCTCCTTTTATGACAATATCGGCGCAACTTAATTAGATTCTATGCTTAGTGGCCGGTTTGACGCTGGGTTCTGGGTCCATCGGCGTGGTCCCTGACGATCCAGGAGCTGCGATGCGCACTGTGCTCCCCCCCTCCCCTTCTCCCTTCCCCTTCCCTTGTCGAGGGGTGGGTGTTTGCACACTGCGCGTCGACACCATCCTCTGCTGGCTTGCGAATTGCAATTTGCGGCTCTGCAAGGTCGACATTGCGTTCCAGCTACGAGCGCAAGGGGGCGGGTTTGATGCCAGTGGCTGAGCGGTTCTGCTCTGGTGTTGGCGCCGCCCGTCCCATCCTGGCTCGCATGCGTGACATTGATGGGGTCTGCCGCGGCAGTGCACTTAAGGGCGCTCTCCTTGGTGGCCAGACATCAATTTACTCCTGCTTCCCCAGACATTAGACACGTCCATTGGGCTTCTTTTGTTTGGTAGGTATCCAAACCCCTATCACCACTTGGATTTCTGCACCCCCACCTCCGTCTTTTCCCACACCTGGGTTTACCCCAATTCCTTGTTCACCCCAGTCTCAATCACCCACTATGGTCCACTCCACTCACCCTTCACTCCCCCCCACCACCCACTTGTTATCCCCTTTGTGGGACCGCTTAATCACCATTTGTTTTTTCCTCAGCCCCAGTTGGTCCCCTTGAACACACCGGCTCACTCCCTCCCACTGATGCCTGCCCGCCGGGGGTTTGTTGGCCTTGTTTGTGGTCTGGTGCGAGGCATCTCATCTCAGCTCCCAGGCCAGATGGTCCCTACCCGGGGTCTCAGCGTGAAACCCTGTAAGTTATATATGGGGCACACTCTGCTGTTCCCCTGTCAACAATTTTTTGGTATTATAATTTTGTAGATCTATCTAGAATCTTTATATTTTATTGCAGACGCACAACACGCTTGCTCCTGACGAGTGACACAAAGTCACGAAACGTGCCAAGCTAACATATGTCGTGTTTTTGTATGTGCTATTCTTTTTACCAGCCTACTGTGAATTATGTTTTTACTTTATGTATTATTTTTTTGACTGTATGGACTGCCAATGCAAATTTCTTTTGTATATTTTTATCCAACTTACTAAATCATTCAACCCTTCTTTAATGTGAGGGTTTAGAATGATCAATAGTATGCAGGTATTTTTTCTATTGTGAATTTTATAGTGATTTATGGATCATGAATTATTGAAAATAAATGAACCTTTTTCAAATTTGTATTTTACCCATCTTGCACTTCATTCAAAGTCCTGCCCTTGATTCTCTCTATGTAGTATTTTTCAAGTTTACCATCCCTTTATTATAAACCCTCATAAAACATTCACAAAGTTATAGTGACATTCATTGTTATTTTCAGTAACTGCAAATAGAGTCTATTGATCTTGTTTAACCACTTCAGCCCCGGAAGGATTTCCAGCTTTAGGACCGGAGCCCTTTTTGCGATTCGGCGCTGCGTCGCTTTAACTGACAATTGCGCGGTCGTGCGGCGTTGTACCCAAACGAAATTTGCGTCCTTTTTTTCCCACAAATAGAGCTTTCTTTTGGTGGTATTTGATCACCTCTGCGTCATTTCTGATCGCCGCTATAAACAAAAGAAGAGCGACAATTTTGCAAAAAAACCCAAATTTCTTACTTTTTGCTAAAATACAAATGCAAAAAAAAAATATAAAAAAAACATTTTTTTCACCGTTTTTGGCCGATTTATATTCTTCCTCATATTTGTGATAAAAAAAATCGCAATCGGCGTTTATTGATTGGTTTGCGCAAAAGTGGTCGCGTTTACGGATTATGAGAATTCATTTTTGGGGTTTTTCATTTTTTTTTATTTTTTACTAATAATGACGGCGATCTGCGATTTTTAGCGGTACTGCGATATTTCAGCGGACATGTCGGAACGTTTTAACACTTTTTTGGGACCATTGGCATTTATACAGCGATCAGTGCTATAAAAATGCACTGATTACTGTGTAAATGCCATTGGCAGTGAAGGGGTTAACCTGCAGGGGGCGCGCTAAGGGTTATGTTCCCTGGGCGTGTTCTAACTGTAGGGGGACTTGCCTAGCTGGGGAAAGGAAGTAGTCACAGCCTTCACTTACAGGAAGGCTGTGATCACAGCCCTACCCCCTCACACAGAGCGGAGGTCCGTGTTTACTTACACGGACCTCCGCTCACTCGCTCCGGGGGGGCCATCGCGGGTGGCCCGCGGCAATCGAAGCCGCCGCACCCGCTCCCTGGACCCCCCGGACACAGTGAGCGTGCGCGCCTCCGGCGGCGCGCGCGCGCTCACAGTGGCTCTGTATCGCGCCCGCCGTCGTATGACGGCGATTTGCGTTACAGAGCCACTCTGTCGCTGTCAATTGCCGACCAGCGGTCGGCAAGCGGTTAAATACAAGATCAAATGTATTTGATCAGCAAATCAGAAACCCCTCACTGGTCAGTCACTGGTATTTCGGGGGCGCAAGTTTTCGCTGTAAAGAAAAAAGTTATGGAAGAATGGGTCTAGAGTATAGGTGCATAATATAAATCGAGCATACAGTTTATGCCATATATGTGTCCATATACTTGCTTTGGCAGAAAAGGACTGAGAATTTTGAATGGGACTCTGAAGGCTTCTATTCGATTTTGTCATCTCTTCTGGGATCCAATAAATGCTACTCTCTGGCAGAACCAAGTTGCTGCAGAAATTCATTTGGATTGGAGGATTTTGTGTTGTATACCTGTCTGCGCATTCTTGTTTCCAGCAATACTAATAATTACATGAAATTATTAGTCATTATTCCTTATTTACAATATTAACTACTAAGAAAACTTTTTGCCCACAGACAATGTTGAAATAGGATTTTTTGGGGGAGCAGTTGAGAATCATATTACAAAAGAAAAGCCTTTTAATTTTAACTGAATTTTTAAAAAAAATATATTTTTGGGCTGCTCGTGATAATGTGTACGAAGATAAATAAAAAAAAAGTTCATATATAGAACAAAATATACAATGCAGTGTCCCTGCTGTGAGTCACAGAAATTACCTTTAGAGATTCTATTAACAACGTACACAGCATTAAAGTGTTTGTAACCCTAAAAAAATATATAGGATCTTGTTCCTTCAAAGCACGTTATACAGCACAGTGCTTGTGCTGTGTAATTTGGCCCTCTCTACCATCTAAAATACCTGGCTGATCCTGCCTGGTTTGCCCTCCCCCCTGAAAACTGACCACAGTATAACATGGCTGCTGATCCCTGACACCATGATCAGTTTACGTGCCTCCATCACGTGCTATCTGCAGCTCTCCTCTGCCCTCCTCTCTCCCCTCCCTCCCTGCCTGTCAGCTCGTGTGTGTGAGTCGTTTCCTCTCTGCCCCTCTCCTGCTGCTGCTATACAGTTACTAAAATAACTATGTGTCCTTAGTAGAATCCCCTCTGTTATATCCTGTGATATCACTCACTGCCTTTGTTTTATATAAATGATGCGGCGCAATACCCTGTTGAAGACCGCCGCTGAGCTGTCACATGATCACCCAAGGCTCTCCTCTGCTCCTCACGGCTGACGTCAGAGGGAACCTCAGCCACTCCCTGACTGCACAGCAGCACTTCAAAATAAGGTATTGTGCCACATCATTTTTATAAAACATAAGCAGTGAGCGGTATCAGAGGATATAACAGAGGGGATTATACTAAGGATGCATAATGACTTTACAACCACTTTAAGAGATTCCACAAAACTATAATTTGAAAGATTTGTGTATTGTTACCCTTGAAACTACATTAAATGGCCCCATCCCACCTATGTATACGTTTGTCATTTTTAAAAAATTAACATGTTCCTGATAAATATGGTGGGCTTCCCATGCAGTTTTCTTGCATTTGGCCACTGTAGTTGCCCTCCAGAGGCCCAAAAAAACATCAGAAATGTTTTCCTTTTGATTTTAGGATTTTACATCTTACAAATTCTGAACATTTTTTCCTGTTTGGCTAAACTACTTGTGATTTGAATAGAGGCATATTCAAAAACAATAATCTTTACAGTTTTCAGGAGGAGAGGAGCACAATCCAATGAGCATGCAGGTGATAAAGGAAATTACAAAGTAGCAATATGAAATAACAGTAGTAAAAGTGGCTGACCAGAATTATAAAACATTTGGCAGGTAAAACATTTTATGTGTATGTATTTTAAATGTGTATTTAGCTGGAGGAGGTTGTTGGAGGACATTGAAATGCATTTTATGTTTTGACGTTTTGCAATGTAATATTCATAAAGTATGTTCACTAAGGGGATTGTATTTCTACTTTTTATATTGCATACAGTTACATTCAGATTTAAGCTAAGCACTGGTAACATGGAATTTAATTAAAAACACAATACATTTTTTTAAAATCTGAAAGTATAACTAAAGGCAAAACTTTTTTTTAGTTTTGGACAGAGGGGAGAGGGATTAGAACACCTGGCAATTTTTATTGCTTTCTATGCCCCAGTTTGTCCTGATTACCATTATAATAGAAAGTGAAAGTAATAAAAATCCCAAATTTTGGGCTGTCCCTAGGAAAGTAATAGAGTGAAAATCTTCCAATGGGTAATCTCTGGGGGTCCCCAAGAGATTCCCTCACTGCCTGTTTTGACAATGGGTCAGGAAGTGAAGGTAAATCTCCCCATTGGGACAAAGGACAAAGAGGGCAAAAAAACACCTACAGGGATTATAAAATAATAAATGTTTTGCCTATAACTCTATTTTAAAGGCACAAAGGATATTTAATAAATGTAATGCATTACTGTATTCCCCATGATGAAAAAAGTATAAATAACCAGATTTACAACAGAGCTAATGCAACATCCTGAAAAACATCGCACAATGCAATACTGAGATCTTAATAACCAATCAAAGGCCACTTGGTGGAGAGAGATGCATAAGCCCCACCTTAAGACATTCTATACTTGCATTGGCAGTTTGTTGAACTTGGGTAAAATGGCCAGTAAAACTATGATAACCGTAATTATATATTTTTCTCTATGATCACATTTAGAGTAGATAATTCCATACTGTTTATGGTTAGCAGAAATAAAACCTGGCTAGACGGTAGGCTTATTTGCTATAAAGTTTGTATTTTTTATTTATTAGATCCAGTGGTTTTCAAACTAAAAATAAGTTAGATGTCTAAAAGCTCAACTAAAAAGGAGCAATAGTTTTTAAATGTTCTTCTCTATATCAAGTGTCTTTAAACAGTCATTAAAATTGGATCATGGTAAATTAAATGTGAAATATTTAGTAAAAGTCTATTAAAACTGTACCATTGAATTAACGTTGAAGGCTATTTAACTGATGTCTGAAAATTATAGTTCTAAGATTGTAAAACACAATTTTTATAGCAAGTAACACACACTCAAAGATTTTTAGCATCTTTTAATCATCAGTATCTTTTCTTTTTTTCACAAAACATTCGGGAAGTAAATTTAAAATTACATGGCACAAAAGTGTCTCTTCCAATTTAGCATAGACAAAATATTAGCAAGTTTATGTTTATTTTGCGGTACTGTGTAAGTTGCACATAATACAATATTTATTTATTACATGAAATAGGCTATTGTACATATGATTGCTTGAACAATTAGTACTTCAGTTTAGATTGGTCCCTTTAGGGATTAAGAGACCCTCTTTTTCTAACTGTAAATTCATCCTATTCTTAAGCCCAAATTATGGGCATTACTGTGAGGGAGAGAACAGCCAGCAATGAGCCCCATCCCCTCTCTAAGATGACTGTTCTTTTACTATTATGAATGAAAAAGAATTGATCTTCATTCATAATAGTAAAATATAGTTTTGAACCTCTGCATGTCAATCTTCAGCTACTTGTACACATACACAGCCCTGTTCAAATGATAACACAGCACTGCAGCACTGTGTGATCTTTCCTTTTTATGAATGAATGATCAGCACTGTTGGGACCAATGCTGTGTTTGACAAAGCCCACATGTTCACTCATAAAAGTGAAAGAGCACACAGCGATGTGGGTTGTGCAATCTTTTGTAAATGGCAACACTGATCTTCAGGACATTCATCTCCTTTCTAGCAGTTTGGTCAGATGGGGTGGGGACTGTCTGATCATGCTGCTTAAAATGGATGCCAATGGGAACAAGTACTACATGCCCCTAGTCCCCTAAATGATTGAATAAAAGTTTTAGAAGTCCAGTGAAGCCATTGTGTTATGTTAATGCTGCTTTCTATGCTATCATCATCATTGCTTAAGTGCAGATGACACTGGCATATCCACCAGTTCCCATGCATTCTGGTACTCTGACACATAGGGATTGGGTCAAAAGCAAATATGCTGTTCACTTTTCAAGGTAATTTTCACTTTGCAGTGGAATTTTGCCCTAGCTTAGTGATTGAAGTGTAACTCTAGTGACTTCCATCATCCAATCATGTGCAAGAAAAAATCCATTAAAGTAAATTATTCAACTTAAAGTCTAAGTTGTGCTACTTATATTTCATGTGAAGTGTTCCTTGTGCAGGTGCCAACTGCCACAGAGGAAATCCAAAGTCCTCTGCTCCATTCCCATAACCTGTAGTAAATCCAGTAAAACGAGTGCTGGACCTATAAAAAGAACTCATCAACAGTGCTGCCTATACTTGCCCTCTACACCCTCCTCCTCCATTCATGGAGGCTGTACTATAGCACATCCAGCAGAGGTCCAAATCACATGTTTGATTCTTAACGGCACCTCTGCACACTGGCAAATGCGTTACGTTTTTGCGAGTGCCAGACTACATGGTGCCACAGTACAGTACAGCGCAATTTAAAAATAGGGTCAGGAACTTCTTTTTCTATGTTTCTGTGTATAAGGCAGGCCACTGAAATAATGGGCCAGTTATGCACACAGAACACAATGATGTGAACCTAACCTCAGATCCTTTACATCACCATCCTGTTATTACATCAGTGTTCTCAGTCCCCCTGCACATCACCCACCTTCACATTACAGTCCTCAGCTCACCTTCCATTTTTGTCCTTGTCCCCCCCTGTTATATCACCCCCTACTTCAAATTACAGTTCCCCATCCCCTTTATAGCACCCCCTTCACATTCCTGTCCTCACCCTCTTTATGGCACCCCCTTCACATTTCTGTCCTCACCCCCTTTATAGCACTCCTCCTTCACATTGCAGTCCTCACCCCCTTTTTAAACATCCCTTTCACTTTACAGTCTCCAGCCTCCCTTCACATTCCTGTCCTCACATCGTTTATAGAACCCCCATCTTCACACTGAAGTCCCCCTTCACAATGCTTTTTTCATCCCCTTTACAGAACCCCCATCCCCTTCACATTCCTGTCCTCACCCCCTTTATAGAACCCCCACCCCCTTCACATTCCTGTCCTCACCCCCTTTGTAAAACACCCCATTCACATTCCTGTCTTCGCTCCCACACCTTGTTCCTCCTTCACATTGCAGTTTCCTGCACCTCATTCACATCACCCCTGGCTTCCTACGTCCTTCATAGCAATGACGGAGCCCTCTTCCCTGTTCTATCTTACACAGGGCTAAGGGTAGAAGGCATAGCAGGTCTAGAGCTGACATCGGTAGGGCAGCACAGTGATGGACAGAGTGCATGAGTTGCCCCAGTTAACTGATTGGTTGCTAGGATGCAGGGAGGTCCTAGCAACCAATCAGTTAACTGTGCCAGCTCCACCCTACAACCATCACTGTGTTGCCTTCTGATGTCAGCTCTGCAAAGGTGACGATTGTGACAACAGAAACGTCTCGACTGTAGTCTTCCGTTGTGTCACTACCAACATCCCACCTCGACCGTGTCAATTGACTAACCAACGATCCTGGAGGGACGTAGGATCGTTGGTTAGTCAATTGACCCCGTTGAGTACGTGAGACAGGTAGTGACACGACGGGATGGCTACAGTCGAGATCTGGACG
>BLSH010429225.1:33049-72175 GCA_018402905.1 Glandirana rugosa | reverse complement strand
TAAAGCAACTTTTGCCCTAGCATGCTCGGCCATTCAGTCGGCAGTTGCCGCAATAGGGGTGTGCCAGGCCCTGAGTGATCAGGCCACGCATACAGGAGAAGAGGCGGAATCTCTTAATTTACCACAGGCTTTATACTTTGCTGTAGATGCCTTGAAGGACTCAATACAGCAGGTCTCTCGGATTGCCCTTTTGTCTGTGCATATGCGCAGAATTCTGTGGTTAAAGAATTGGGCAGCTGAGCTTCCTTGTAAAAGGTTACTGACAGGGTTCCCCTTTCATGGTGAATGCCTGTTTGGAGAAGATCTGGATAAATACATTCAAAAGATCTCTGGTGGTAAGAGTACTCTATTACCGGTCAAAAAGCCAGCTAAGCGGCCTTCTGCTAAGCCTCCGACTGCAGGTTCCTCTAACTTTACAGGATCTAGGCAGTCGCGACGGCCACAAGGTCCTGTGTTTAGAGTTGAACAGGGCCAGAGGCAGAAGAGGCCATGGGCCCAAGGGTCCTCCAAGCCTAAGTCCAAACCTTCCTTGTGAAGGGGCACCCCTGCTCACTTGAGTGGGGGGGAGGCTGTTACACTTTGCAGGAGTATGGCAGGACATCATCAAAGACAAATGGATGGTATCCCTAGTGTCTCTAGGCTACAAACTGGAGTTTTGGGATTGGCCCCCTCAGAGGTTTCTGAAGTCAAGGATGCCCGGTAAAAAAGTATCAGCTACTCAAAGAGTTAAGTCATCTGACCCTGCAAGGTGTAATTGTGGAGGTACCAGCAATAGAGAGGGGTACAGGGTTTTACTCAAACCTGTTTACAGTACCAAAGCCAAATGAGGAAGTAAGACCAATTTTGGATCTCAAGGCCCTAAACCAGTTTCTGGTAGTGCGGCCATTTCGAATGGAGTCCATTCGGTCAGTGCTCGCCTCTCCTCTTCAAAGAGCAGATTTTCTAGTCTCGATAGACATCAAAGATGCGTACTTACATGTACCAATCTTCCCTCCTCACCAGAGGTTTTTACGCTTTGCGATAGAACAGCAGCATTACCAATTTGTGGCCTTGCCATTCGGTATTGCGACAGCACCCAGAGTTTTCACAAAGGTGCTGGCCCCCGTGCTGGAGCTATTGAGATCAGGAGGAGTATTGATCTCAGGTGACCTGGACGACCTCCTGATCAGGGATCAATCCAGGGAGAGGCTCAGGTCCAGTCTGGATTTGACACTCCAGGTACTGGAGAATTTGGGCTGGATCATCAACCGGGGCAAGTCCTCCTTGATTCCGGTGCAATGCCTGGAACATCTGGGTCTACAATTAGACACCAGACAGGGGAAAGTTGTTTTTTTTTTCTACCCCTCAGGAAGGTCAACGATCTCAGGAGCCTGATAAGTCGGGTAAGAGATCAGAGACATCCGTCAATCCGACTCTGTATGAGTATGTTGGCAAGATGGTTGCTTCATTTTGAAGCTATTCCTTTCGGCCAATTTAATTCCAGAATAATTCAGAGGAACATTCTGGCAGAATGGAACAAGAGTTCAATCTCTCGATTGCAGCATGACCTTTAACCCCAGGTCACGGCACAGTCTCAGTTGGTGGTTGGTTTGCACAAACCTGACGCAGGGGAGATCCTTCCTCCCAGTTTTCTGGGAGATGGTCACCACGGACGCCAGCCTTTAAGGTTGGGGAGCGGTCATGAGGGACCTCACAGTTCAGGGAACCTGGTCTCGAGCAGAACAGAAGCTTCCCATGAACAACTTGAAACTGAGGGCCATTCGGCTAGCTCTGAGTCATTGAACAGTCAGGCTTCAAGGTCACCCAGTAAGGGTTCAGACAGACAATGCCACAGCAGTGGCTTATATCAACCACCAAGGCGGCACCAGAAGCAAGGGGGCTCACGAGGAAGTGAGCCTATTGCTCAAATGGGCAGAGCGTCATGTGCCAAGGATCTCGGCGGTTTACATTCTGGGAGTAGAAAATTGGAAGGTGGACTTTCTAAGTCGCCAGCAGGTCATGTCAGGGGAGTGGCCCCTGCACGCCGAGGTTTTCCAAGAATTATGCTGGCATTGGGGTACTCCAGAGGTGGATCTGATGGCCTCTCGGTTCAACAATGAGGTCCAGCACTTCATTTCCAAAGCAAGGGATCCCTTTGCCATCGGGGTGGATGCTCTGGAGTTTCCTTGGGATCAGCTCTCTCCAGTGTATGCCTTTCCCCTAGTCTCTCCTCTCCCGCACCTCTTACGCAGGATTCGGGAAGAGACACCAGCAGCTATACTGGTGGCTCCGACATGGCCCAGGAGGTCCTGGTATCTGGAGATGGTCAGGATGGCAGTGGACGGTCCTTGGCGGCTACCAATCCGTCCGGATCTGTTATCCTATGGGCCACTGTTTTGCCCGAATTTACCTATGCTAAATTTGACGGCATGGCTATTGAAGCCACAGTGCTCAGAGAGAGGGGTATCTCAGGGGCAGTCTTGACTACCCTTATGAATGCAAGGAAGATCTCCACTAGAAGGATCTACCATAGAGTCTGAATGACTTATATTGGTTGGTGTGAAGCCAAAAGATGGCACCCATGCAATTGGAAGGATTCTGGCCTTCTTGCAAGCCAGAGTGGATTCAAAGCTTGCCTTGACCACTATCGGGGGACGGGTCTCGGCTTTGTCTGTGTTTTTTCAGAGACCTCTGGCTACGCACTCCTTGGTCAAAACTTTTCCGCAGGGAGTGGCACATATGGTACCACCAATTACTTGTCCTCCCTGTCCTTGGGACCTGACTCTGGTATTATCCGTACTGTAAAGATCGGATATCTGTGGCTCAGATATGTAAGGCCACAACCTGGTCGTCGGTACATACATTCACCAGGTTTTACCAGGTGGATGTCAGGTCAGCAGACGAGGCATCCTTTGGCCGCAGTGTTTTAAGCACTGCGATTTAAAGAGACATGTGTCTCCCTCCCCTCGGGTATTGCTATGGGACGTCCCATAACTATATGAATATATAGCCTGCTCTGTGTCCCGTGATGTCCTAGAAAGAAAATAGGATTTTTTTGCGCTATAAACAAAAAAAAGCAACAATTTTGAAGAGAAAAAATTTATTTTTTTTTCTTTTTGCTATAATATAAAAAAAAATGTAGAAAACAGATTTCTTCCTCTGTTTAGGCCAATATGTCGTCTTCTACATATTTTTGGTAAAAAAATATCCCAATAAGTGTATATTGATTGGTTTGCGCAAAAATTATCGCGTTTACAAAATGGGAGATCGATTTATGGCATTTTTATTTATTTATTTTTTTACTAGTAATGGTGGCAGTCTGCGGTTTTTAGCGGGACTGCGATGTTCTGGTGGACAGATCGGATACTTTTTTGACACTTTTGGGACCATTAACATTTATACAGCGATCGGTGCTAAAATTGGCCACTGATTACTGTATAAATGTCATTGGCAGGGAAGGGGTTAACACTAGGGTGCGATCAAGGGGTTAAATGTTCCCTAGAGAGGTGTTTGTAACTGTTTGGGGGCTGGGCTGACAAGGGAGTAGAGAGATCGTTGTTCCGGATTACTTGGAGCAGCAGATCTCTTGACTCCCCTGACAAAACAAAGATCTGTCTGTTTACATTGACAGATCTTTGTTCTGTCTCTCTGGAGCAATTGCGGATCTCCGGCGAACATTGCGGCCGCTGGCCACGCGCATCGGCTCCAGTGTCACGCCGCGGGCACCCCTATAGCTCTTGAAGCGGCCAACGTACAATGACTGCAATTTGCGCATCTGTGCGCTAATGGTATTTGGTACAACACAGACCCTCCCTGGATCAGGACGTCGCTCCAATTTGACCAGTTTCCTCCTGGCTTCTTCATCCAGAGAGGTTTCCAAGAGTCCTACAGCAACTCTGAAGCAGTTGCAGGAATTTATGAGTGGCCGTGCGCATGTGATAACAATATCACAAATTCTCCACAAATGTGGCTTGTATGGGAGGGTTGCAAGTAAAAAGCCACTTTTCAAGAAAGGCCACATGCAGTTACCACTGAGCTTTACAGCACACTTGGAAGATTCCGAGTCCACATAAAAAAAGTGTTCTGGTTAGATGAGGCTAAAATTGAATGATTTGGGCTCAAGGATATGTCTGGCAGAAATCCAATACAGCTCACCATCCAAATAACACCAGTTCCTAGCATGGAGATGGAAATATCCTGTTATAAGGGTGTTTCTTTGGAGCAGGGGCTGGAGCGCTTGTTGGGATAGAAGGAAAAATGGATGGGGAAAACGGCTTCAAATTCTTGAGGAAAATCCGCTGCCCTCTGCTAGAAAGTTGTCAATGGGAAGAATGACCACACAGTGGTTGAAGGAGAAAAGGGTGAATGTTCTTGCATGGCCTAGTTAGAGCACAGACTTAAACCCCATTGAAAATCATCTGTGGAATGACTTGAAGACTGCAGTTCACAATCTGTCACCATTGAACTGAACTTGAACAGTTCTGCAAAGAAGAGTGGGCAAATATTGCAAAGTTAGTAGAGACCTATCCAAACAGACTAACTGCTGTAATTAAGCAAAAGGTGGTTCAAAAAAATACTGACAAAAGTGGGTGATCCTTTTTCCAACTCAGTGATTCAGTAAATACAGCTGGATAAAACAAAAACTCTGTCTTCGTTTCAGGCTGCAGAGCAACAAAAATGTGATTAGTTTAAAGAGGGGGTTGATTCTTTTCTATTTCCACACCTACATACAGTATACCCGCACTGTGTTCCGGGTTAGAGCCAAGACTTCTGTCTCCTACCTGGAGCACAGTAGAGTCTATGACAGCGGCACTTAGCCATTGAGAGAAAGCAATCTTTTCTAGCACTGAATACAAAGCTTCCACTGGCTGAGTCAGAGGCGGGCTGATGATGTTACAACCTCTGATTTAGCCAGTCACACTGTTTTGACCCCTTCCATTGCGGACAGTAGGGTACAGCTTGTCATGTGATTTGAAACTGTCGAATCGCATGAAAAGTTGCACCGCTGTGACCGGGGGCTTAGGGTTATGACAGTGAAAGACGTATTGCACTGGTCTGGTCATTCAGCCCTTGAACTACTGGTTGAAATTCTATGGGCGTTGCTGTGACTGGCAAACCACGTCCTGTTCGTAGCATCAGTATTGATATTTATGCATTTATTGGGTCCAGCGCACACAATAGGCTATAATGGGACCTGACACACATTGTTGGTGCTATTGACATTTGGGATCCACGAAATGTACATTCTGCACTACCCACTAAAACTGAGAATTTGTTGTTCACAAAAAGCATGCTTGTAACATCGGGTTCAATTCACTAAGAGTTCATTGACAGCAAATAAAATGTGGTAAAATCGTGCTTGCGTTAAATCTGTTTTGAAAGTTCAATTCACTTCAAGATTTTTGTGCTAAATAACAAATGTGGTGTTTGTTGAATTGAGCAGTAATTGCCACATTTTATTTCATGTGGTAATTGATCACATTGAGCTGATTGCAAAGGAGCGGGCTGGGAAGCTGGCCGTTGCGTCTTTAACAACAGATGCCTCATCAGCTTCCAGAAGGTTCAAAACATAACGGCAATTAAAAATTATGAAAAAAAATAACAGTGGGCCAGGCCCTTTGGGTCTGGTATTGATTTTAAGGGGAACCCCACGTCAAAACCAGTGTGGGGTCCCCCCAAAATCCAGAGTGGCTTGTCCCCATGTTGCATAATAATGCATATTTCCACAATGCACATACCATGTTTTATGGTATGCTGTGTTGCCTAAAATGGGTCATGTACTGTGTTTGTTTTTTCATCCATTGCAGCGCTTTGGCAGCCCATTCATAATAAATGATCCGCCTTAATGCGATGCACATTAGTGCATGTTAACACACAATGGTGCACTTAAATGTGAATGGGCCCTTCATGTTAGTAAGCAACAAGGCAGCCAGCATTTTTACTAGGAGGTAGGAAATGTAAGCTGATCATTTTTGCTGATGGTATCATTTAGACACTTTTTGTGTTTTTTTTTTTTTTTTTTCTTTATGAATCCAACTCAAATCTTAAGACAAGTTCGGGTTTATAAAAAAAATAACGATTTATAATTGCCTAGGTGGATGCAGCATAGGTCCGATACTGTATATTTTCCCTGCCGCCTCTACACTGAGAACTGAGCGATCAAACACCGCTGACTGCTCATTTCTCCCCTCCTCTCTGAGCAGAGACTGTCAGTCATTGGCTCTCTGCTCTGCCCCTCCAGCGTTCACTGGAGTGTTGTGCTGTGGAGGGAGAGAAAGTGGCTGGCTCAGTCTCCCAGTGGCTCGCTGAGAGGCTGAATTAACCAACTGTTGGTCCAGGCATCTAGGTGGATCCTGACTGTAAAGTTAGGATTGATCCAGAGCCTGGACTGGCTGAGTAACGTCAGCCAACACCCGGTCACAGGGGTGCTGAGCAAACTGAAATGCTTTGGCCATACTTCTTCTTTAAGGTTAAACTCAAGCCCAAACTTTTTTTTGTGTTCCATTTTATATTATGAGTGGGGAGTTGCATCCTGTTCCATCCTTTTTGTAAGGGACTGTTCTTGCTATGTGCAGTTACTTGTGTTCTTTCTCATGGATAAATGCAGGTAACTGAACTGCAATGACACATAGAAATCAATTGTTTTCTGTGTGTCATGTTCACATCAGAATGCAGTATTTCACTGCTTTTCAAAGAGGGTTGTGATAATATGCAACTTATTTGCATCTTATTACACCTCTGGATGGTGCTCTGAATGTCACCACACAGCAAGCGCAACACTCCACGCTCCTTTTTGTGATAATTTCAATGAAGTGTCAATGTGCACATAAAATTCAGACAAAAGCAGAAAAAAAGAGGAGCTCTTCACACTGACCCCTACAGATGGCTCCCTGCATCTGAAACAGATGGCTGTCGCACACTAAATAGCTGCGGTTTAGTGTGTGTGGGGCAGTGTCGATGGGTCCTAAATGTTCATGTCAATTATACAGCTCATTGTCATGCAAGGTGCTCACTACAGCAGTGGTGGTGTCAATGTTTTTCAATTGTAAATTACAATGGATACTCTTATTTATTACTGCACGATCAAATTACTAGAATCACTATTTTCTACCTTTTTCCTTCCTCAGGAGAGAAGTCTGTAAGGATTGAACTAAACAAGTCATCAGATGGAATTGTGAAAGAAGTCTGAAAATGGATTCAACAGCAATTCTTTTCTTTTATGTAGACAATATTTGCCAAGTGGCCTGATAACCGTGTACTTGCTGAATTGCAGCGTGTACAATGGAGCCCCTTTCAGAGGCGTGTTATGTTGTGAATGTAAATAATAGTAAAAAAATGTATTATAATTCTATTTTATCTAATGTACCAAAAAGTGAAATTTCATTACTGGTCTAATGCACACAGACCAATCTTGACCATACTTTTATGAAAAATATAAACAGATTATATCTATATATATATATCTGTGCATAACTGCACTCTTTAATTAAACTGACTTTTTTGTTTTTAATTAATCTGATCTTGAATTTTTCTGCAAGTAGAAAATGTACTCATCCATTTATTTTGTTACAAGGTACAATGTATGAAGTAACGTAATAAAACCGAGTTCATTCTTACATTAACGTTTTAGCACACAAACATGCTTCATTAAAACTTTATCAAAGCTAACAATCTATGTAAAACTGCCCTGTTTGTATTTTAACTCGCTTGCATTTTGTGTTAATTCTACCATTTAAGGTGAATTTACTAATTATTAAGAGTTAAAAAAATATACCGATTGGATGATCTGCTGGAAAGAATGCATGATTGTATAATTATTCAGTCTTCAGTTTTATAGGTTCAAAGTGTTTAAAATAAAATAACAAATCTCGCAGAACTGTTTTCGGGAGAAAACGTTTAAACTGTATTTATTTGTTTTATTGAAGAGGCGGTTTCCTGTACAACTGCCATGTGACAACTTCCGAATTGTCATTGCTGTTCTGTTCCTTAAAAATGTTATTTGCCTGGCTTCCATATTTGAGTTGCAGACCTCCACCAAACAAAAGCATGGGAGACGTCAAAATTTCCGTACTTGCAATGGAATGCCCCATATTCCTACCATGATTAGTGTCCTCCAAAAACGTGATTGAACCTATACGTTTGAGAAATCTGTACATACCGTAAAGTTGTTAAAATATTTTATTGGCATGCTTAACTTGAGTACAAAACAGTTGTGGTTGTATTACTTCAGTTAACGGATAGATCATGTTCACATAAATAGCTGATATTCAGACAATGGTAAACTTTTATGTGAATCAGTCTTCAGATTACTAGATCTATTTTTGATAAATTCTGATCCTCAAGGTACCTCCCAATAATGCTAATGGAAGTTCTTTCGTAGCAGCAGATGACATAAGTACTGACAGTGAAATAGACTTATTTATCTGAACATGAATAAAGAACGCCTCAAAATATAACTTGATGGTACAGTGTGATTGTTGGAGCTAAAAAAAAATAATTTAGCTTTATTCCTTTATATTCGATCTTGAATACTTAATGCCTTATGTAGCTGAATAAGCTTTTCTTTGAAAACTGCTTTATGTTTGTGGTGGTATTACAGTCCCCTTCTTCTTTTTTATTTTTTGTCTTTGCGTTTTTTTGTTTTGATGCAATTTTTTTCCCCATATTTTAGGGCACTGTTGTGTTTTGGGGCTTTTTTTTTTTTGGCCCCCCAAGCAGCTTTTTTTTTTTTTTTTTTGGATCAAAAAACTATTTTTATTCAAATGCAAGGGTTTACATGTATACATCATTATCGCGATTTATATAATTCATGAGCATAAAATACCGTATAGTCTGTGAACCTCTACATACTTTGTACATCCGGCATATATATATATATGGATTTAAAGAGAGTATTTGATTCATATTTAGATTAGATAAAGCAATAAAGTCACCTTTCTTGTAATTGTTTTTGACCTTGGAGAGCATATATACTTCACCACCCCCCCACATCCATCCCATATCCATGAGGTGAATCTGCTAGCCCCTAGGTATGTTTGCAGTCTCGGGTGGAACACTAGCTATTACTTGTAGCAGGTTTGGAGAGCCATCTATCCCAAATTTTGGGCACTTTCTGTGCTTGTAAATCAGCTTTTTAGAAGGTAGCATGTTATTCCTGTATCCACTCTCGTAAACTGTGGGGGCCCTTAGTGGCGCCCCTCACCTTCGGCGGGTCCGGCCGCATGGTCGTTAGCCGCGGCCGGTCGCCATTTTGCGGTGGTCCAACCACCATTTTCCCGTAGCCGGCATGTTCAGCCTCTATTGCTAATTGCGGCCGCCATTTTGTGGCCGGCCGCGTGTTTTGGCCTCTAGTGTGCATGGCGGCCATCTTGCAGTGGCCCATGCATTCAGTACAGCCTGTATGTGTGTGGGGGGCGGTTCCCTGGCCTGGCGCTGGTTTACCCCCCCCGCACAGTAGCTGTTACTGGCCACAGCCCTGTCCCTGCATGACGTGGGGAAGGTTTGGTGGGCACAGGCCTGCCTTGGCACGCAGGGAAAAAAGGCAGTATATGCAGCGGGGGGCGGCAGAGCAGCCAGGCGGTAAGTCCCCACGGATCACCTTCCTGTGGGGGTCCTGCACAGTCTTGGTGGGGGGTGCCTGGTCTCCTGCTACTACAGGTCCCAGGTGCCGTCCCACTTGACCTCTCCATGGCGCTTAGGGACTGCAAGGTGGTCTTGGGGTCCTGGGTTCCCGGGCAGGGACTTGGGCGTATGGCCCCCTCCTGCCTCTGGAATGAGTCGGACCCTGACGGGGACCCTCCTAGGTCGGGGGGCCCCCCCTTGGGATGGTGTGTCCCGGTGTTCCCTGGATAGTATGGAGGGGTGTGCCGCGGCTTCTGCGGTGCATGGAACAGCACCAGACAGCGCCTTGATCGTCAGCGGATGACTGGTGGCAGTTGTCCTGTGCTCTCGGTCAGGTTACTTCTTGTAGGGGGTAGCCTGGCCCGCGCCTCAGGCGGGCTGGTCCGTCCGGCGGTGGCCCCCTTCTCCCATTGTCGGAGGCCATGAGTTCCGGTTTGGGGTGGTCCCTTGCAGGGGGGCCGTCCCTGTCGGGCCCCTTAGCCCGGCCGTGTGGCTGTGGTTTCCCCAGGTGTCCTGCTTGGAGTGCAGCTGCGGGGACTGGGAGTGGTCTCAGCCCCCCTTTTTCTGTATAGCGGCCCGTGGTGGTAACTACGAGTTCGGGGGCTCAGCTGGGCAGGTCGTGGTTGGATCATCTACCTTCCTCAGCTGACTCCGTAGGTTTGATTCCCAGGTGCCACCTGTTGCAAGTTTGCACTGTATGTTAACTATGCAGACGCTGATTGCCATCCTTTAGTGGCACGCCGTCCTTGGGCCCGGCGGACAGGAGCGCCGAGTCTGCTGCCCGATCTGGGTGGTTCTGGCAGGGTCAGCTTTCGCCCAGTATTGGTTCCACTCGGGTGTTGTAAACGCTCTCGGAACGGGCTAAGATTTCGCACCACTGCTTATGCGGGGCTTCCCTGCATGGCGGGGGCGCACTGGCCGGCCGGCTCCTTCAGGGCTTAGACGTCTGCTTCGCTAGGGTCCTGTTGGTCAGGCAGGCCCTGTCAGTCTTCCCTTCTCAACTAGGCGGCTCTTGGAGCTAGGGAGTCCCGTGGCATGGGTCACTCCTTGGGGCCCAGTAGAGGTCTCCTTTCCTCCATTCCTTCCGCCATTGGGCTGGGGCTCCCTGCCCATCAGGGATCCCGCAGGGGGCGGAAGTGTCCCTGGCAGCATAGGTGCGACAGGCCAGGAGACAAGTCCCTCTCACTGTGAAGGGTTGCCCCTATCCACGGTTTGGGTGGGGAGATACCTGCGGTCGATCTCCTGATTTCGGTCTGCTGGGTGATTTTGTCTAGGTACAAAATGGGATTTTGTTCCCGTCCCCCTGGCGTACCGCAGGCCTGGCTTAGGAACTGGCTTCGTCAAGGGGTGGATACCCTTGTCTCGTCCTTGCCCCTTCACTGGTGCGTGCACGTCTGGCCACCATGATCTCTTCCTGGTTTATCTCAACAGAGCAGTGGCGCATCCGCGTACCACCCTGTCTGCCCTATGCTGGCGTTTCCTGCGCCTTGCCGGTATTGGAGCTTCACTACACCGTTATGGCTCTCCTCGTTTTACCTGGTTTCTGCACCTCGAGTCCTCGCTGCAACGGCGGATCTGGATCTTGCTAGCGGGCGGAGTCGGCTCCAGCCCTGAGGGCCGAGGTGGCAATCTCCAGGCACACGCCGTGGGAGTCTGGCTGGGCGCTACTTCTGAAATATGTGTCGGTTCAGTCTCACCGTTTGGAGGCTCTGGGTCTGATCCTAGATTCAGTCCGGATGGAGGTCTTTTCCTTCCTATGACCAAGCACAAACACCTTAGTTGATGGATCGGTCCCTGCTGTCTCTAAAGTGGTTCCCCCTGCCCCTTGCAGGTGGCTCCTGGGGCTCTGGCTTTCCTCCCTGGCTGCGGTCCTTTTTGCGCAGTGTCACACTGCTGCTCGACAGCGAAAGGTGTTTCTCTGCAGCGGGATAAGTCCCCCTCATCCCTGGTTCGGTTGATCAGGTGCGACTGCCAGGCCAGATCCTCACTACTATGGTGGTTGTGGGCCCCGCCCCTGCATTTGGGGAAGTTGTTTTCTTCCCTGTTTTTGGACGGTGGTCGCTACGGGCGCCAGTCTGCCTGGCTGAAGTCGTGGGGGTGTTTGCGACCTAGGGTCGCTGGTCCCAGGAGGAGTTGCGTGTCCAGATGCATTTCCTGATCGTCTGGTCATCTGGCTTTGCCTCCCACTGGTCTGGAAGGCTGTAGTTTCTGTCCTGTCTGAGCTTAGTCGCTTATTGCCATGGCATATGTGGAGCAGCAGGGCGGGACAAGATGCTTATCTGCTGCTTCGGCGATGGCTTTCGTTCTGCAGTGGGCAAAACTTCACGTGCTGGGTGATCTTCGCCGTTTACGTTTCAGACCTTTGTGAGCTGAGCGGGGGCCCGTTGGCTGACGCAGTGGGTGTCCTTGCGGCTTGGTGGACCCATCTTCGGTTCACCTATGCTTTTTTCCTTCCCATACTGTTCCCGTGCCTATGCACGGGATAGAAGCAGAAGAAATACCGGCCATTCCTGTGGCGCCGGATTGGCCCAGCAGGCCCGGGTGCGCCGACATGGTGCAATAGTGGTGAATGTTCCCTGGCGTCTCCTGCTTCGTGAGGATCTGCTTCCCAGGGCCCCATCTTGCACCAGGCTTTATCTTCGCTGGCTTTAACGGCCTGGCTATTGAATCCCAGGTGTTAAGGATAGGGGACTCTCTGGTTCAGTGATCCCCACTATGCGCTAGGCATGTAAGGTACTTCGCGCAAGATTATTACCGCACCTGGATGGCTTGCATTGCCTGGTGTGAGGCGGGGGGAATGGAACCCCCGTTCTTTCTCAGTGGCTCGAGTACTGGCCTTCCTTTAGCAAGGCCTAGAGCACAGGTTGGCATTGAGCATGCTTAAGGGACAGATTTCTGCCCTGGCGATTCTTTTTCAGCAGCTTTTGGTGACGCATTCATTGATTCGTTGCCTTTGGCGCCTTGGGACCTTAATCTGGTCCTCTCGGTGCTTCTGAAGCCGCCTTTCGAAAATATCAGGGAAAATTCCCTGCAGCTGTTTTCGCAGAAAGTGGCTTTCCTGGTGCCGATTACATCCGCTAGGCGGGTGTCTGAGCTGGTAGCTCTGTCCTGTAGGGCCCCGTACTTGGTCTTACATAAGGACAAGGAGGTTTTGCACCCTTCTCTGTCCTTACTGAAGGTGGTCTCTTCTTTTCACATCAACAAGGACGTTGTCCTCCCTTTGCTGTGTCCGTGCCTGTCTCATCCTAAGGAAGTTGCTTTGCACTCTCTGGATGTGGTTAGGGCTCTGCGGGTGTATTTGGCAACCACGGCCTCGTTACGGTGGTTGGATGTGCTTTTTGTCGTGGTGGATGGTCCTCGCAAGGGGATGGCGGCCTCCTCGGTCACCATCTACTGTTGGATACGACAGATGGTGACCCGTGCGTATGCTGTTCGGGGCCAGGAGCCCCCCTCTCCGGTCACGGCTCCCTCTACCAGGGCAATTAGTACTTACTGGGCTTTCCGACACCAGGCATCAGTTTCTCAGGTGTGCAAGGCGGCCACTTGGACCTCGGTGCACACTTTTTCCAAGTTTTACAGAGTTGATGTTGCAACGTCTTCCGATGCTGCTTTTAGCTGCAAAGTTTTTGCAGGCGGTGGTGTGAGGCGTGTCTGGCACCTCCAGGAGAACTCTTTTGCTTTGGTATTGTTGTTGCTGCCCCCCCCCCACCTCTCGTCGTCGTGACGCTGCTTTGGGACATCCCCACATGTCAAGAATAGAGGCTGCGTCCGTCAATGAATGGTTGAGAAAATAGGATTTTTTGACTTACCGTAAAATCCTTTTCTCTGAGTTCATTGACGGATGCAGCACCCACCCCTCTCTTGTTGCGTTTGTACTGCTTGTTACGAACTGAGTTGTTGGGCAGGAGGGGTTATGCCAAGTGAGGACTGCCCCCCTGGGAGGGGATGTCTCTGCTTTAAGCTGAACTTCGTTCTACCTAGTCCACTCCTAGTGAAAGGTGCATAAACCCCACACGTCAAAAATAGAGGCTGCGTCTGTCAATGAACTCAGAGAAAGGATTTTTTGACTTACCGTAAAATCCTTATTTTTTCCTAATCAATATACAGCAGTCGCATGACCCACCTTCCCAGGCTGTCTGCAGGGAAACAAAAGCAGGAGGAGCTGCTTGTCCTTTGTTTCTGGTCACATGTTCAAAATAACAATCAGCCTTTGCGATACAGAGTAAAAATAAATATATATCCAATAAACTTTTTAAAATTGTCATACAAATTGATATTTGAAATTAATATTTATTTTGGAATTAACATGGTGTGGATGAATTTTTGCCAGGCGCAGGCTGTGTCATGCCCCTCCAGCCTGTGTCTTAGAACAGCGGCCCTCAACCTTTTTGGCACTGGGGACTGGCTGTGTGGAATAAAATTGTGCCAAGGCCCAGGGGTGGGGGTAAGTGATTTTTCGCAGGCAATTTGTTGGGGTTAACGCTTCAATCATCCCAGCACCATAGTTAATATGATGTCAGGGTGATTGAAGTGCATTATTTCTATTATTATATTGTAATATAAAATGAAATAGTTCAACTCACCATGATGCAGAATCAGTGGGAGCCCTGACATGCCATGTCGTCTGCCACCAGATGCGGATTGTCGCTGCGACGCCTGCCACCAGATGCGGATTATCACTTGCCACGTTGCCTGCCAGTACCACCACATGCGGATTGGCACTTGCTACGCCACCTAGTATCACCAGATGTGGATTGGCACTGGCCACATTGCCTGCCAGTGCCAATACATGCGGATTGTCACCTGCCACGCCGCCTACTAGTGCCACCACATGCGGATTGTCACTTGCCACGCTGCCTACCAGCGCCACCAGATGTGGATTGTCACTTGCCACGTTGCCTGCCACCAGATGCAGATTGTCACTTGCCATGCCGCCTACCAGTGCCACCAGATGCGGATTGTCACTGTCGCCACCAAAAAATAGCTTGTCATAAATTTGCATGTAAAATCAAGTCCCCTCCAGCATTGCAGAGTACACAGTACTTACAGCCTCTCCTAAGCACGGATTGCGGGTAAACTAGCTAGCTGAGCACATAGGTAGTGGGTACTGTCCAATAGCAAGGGATGACATCATCCCCTCTCTCATATCGGCCGCAGCTGTACCGCCACTGTGTAGAGCAGCCTTTGCGGCCCTGTAAGGGCGGAACAGCGGTGCGGGCAATAAGAGATGATGTCATCTCTCTGCTCGGCCGCCTGCATCGCTGACAGTCTCCTTCGCGGCCCGGCAAAGGAGGCGCTGCGGACCGGCGTTGGGCCGCGGCCCCAGGGTTGACGACCTCTGTCTTAGTACATTGCTTCTCAACCTCAGTCCTCGAGTACCCCCAACGGTCCATGTTTTCAGGTTTTCCTTTACTTTTCACAGCTGCTTTAAATCAATATCAATGACATGGTATTGATAAGAGCTATTTTATCTAAGGGAAGTCCCCAAAGCATGGCCCGTTGGGGGTACTTGAGGACCGAGGTTGAGAACCACTGTCTTAGAATAAGAGGGAGGTGAATCAATATGTAATATCTTGCCCCCGTTGTGTTTTAGCTGGTCAGCAGGCATGGAGGAGAGAGGGAGTGGGTTTTAATTTACCACTGTGTATACACCCACATGTGTGACTCTATAGTCACATGGGCTGCTCAGATGTGATAGGGAGGAAATGCTTAGCATAGAAACTCACTGAAAACTTAGCATGTGCGGAGTGGCCACCATAGCGGTAAAATTCCTAGCTGAATTGGGGACATGAACAGAAGGTGAAGATAGCAGCAGGATCAACCAGGCACATGGACGTTAGATGGCCCACGGGGCTTTTATAAAGCAGGATCAACCAGGTTTCTTTTTTTTTTTTTTGCAGAATAAAGTAAATAAATCTCAGTGACTGAGTGTGTATGAACAGCATGTAATACACCATTTATTGATCATTTTTTATGATGTGGGTTTAGTGTCACTAAGCTTTGTCAATAAAACCTAGAATCTGATTGGCTACTATGCACAGCTGCACCAGATTATGTGTGCACCTGTTTTAGTAAATCACTGAGCCCAGCAGCCCTAAACTACCCATACATTTGTCTGTTTGTTCAATTCAGCCAGTGGGTTGAATGGAAAAAATTACCTGATTTCCCCATCCACACTTGTGTCTTTGTATTCTGATAATGGGGAGACTTTCCACACTGTCAGAATACAGATCAGTGCTGCAGTCTATAACTTGCAGCACCGATCAAGCAGCTAAAATCCTACATGGTGGTTAAACAGAAGTTGATCGGTGGCTCCAATTCTGTTCAACCACAGCGGCCATACATGGATTAGAATTCAGCTGGTTCTACTGGCCAATTTTCAATCAATGCATGGCCAGCTTTAGGATATCCAGTGAGTGCAAGACACCCTGACCTGTATCCTTGGGGGGGGTGTACACCTTTTTGCAAAAAAAAAAAAATGCACATTTTGCAAAAATGTACCTTTATTTTTTTTTGCATTTGCTTTGCAATCAGTGGATGTTTGAGAGTACTGGGCGTGGAGAAGGAACCACAATCCTGTAAAAAGGATGGGGCTGTTTGAAGTAGAGGCTCTGGATACTGACAATGCTTTACGTGGCACCTTAATTATAAATATTCATGTAACTTGGTCAGTAAGATGGATTCCTCTTTAAGGCCTCATACACACGGAAGTTTTTTGACGCCGGCGTTTTCTGGCGTTTTTTGCAGCTCTCCATGTTAGTCAATGGCCCCATAAAAACGTCGGCGTTTCTGAGCTGTAGGTGGCGTCGGCGTTAGTGAGCAGAAAGTAGAACCCATGGCCATCGCGTTCTGAGGCTGTAACGTTTTGACGTTTTTTGACGCCGATGCCACAATATGCCAACAAACGCCAACAAACGCTACCTATTATTATACCGGCGTTTTTCAGCGTTTTTTGACGCCGACGTTTTTAGGTTGAAAAATAGCAGAGGGATGATTTTTTTTAAAAAAACGCCTATTGACGCCGACGCTCACTAACGCTCAAAAACGCCAATGCTTTTTTTCCTTGATGTCGGACCCGACGTTTTGTTTATTTTTTTAGATACGCCCGTGTGTATGAGGCCTTAAAGTTGTACAGTGCCGTTAGGGACACTTGTGTAAATGAGTCAGTCTTAGCAGCAGAATAAATAAATTCCAATGATGTTACTTGGAAATGTTTCAGATCTTTGACAACTCATCCCCATGGGTGTGCCTGTTAGATGCTCTTAGGTTGAAGGAGGTTACTAATCGTACTCTGAGATGTCTCTATCTAACTGCATTGAAAGACCAACAACCTTTTTTTTTTTCCTCTTTTAATTTGTAGTAAGAAATCTGTGCATCTGGAAGAAACAGTACAGCCGTTGCCAAAAGTTTTGAGAATGGCACAAATATTAATTTTCACGAAGTCTGCTGCTTCAGTGTTTTTAGATCTTTTTGTCAGATGTTACTATGGTATACTGAAGTATAATTACAAGCATTTCATAAGTGTCAAAGGCTTTATATTGACCATTACATTAAGTTTATACAAATAGTCAATATTTGCAGTGTTGACACTTTTTCAAGACCTCTGCAATTAGCCTGGCATGCTGTCAATCAAGTTCTGGACCACATCCTGACTGATGGCAGCTCATTCTTGCATAATCAATGCTTGGAGTTTGTCAGAATTTGTGGGGTTTTTTTTTTTGTTCACCTGCCTCTTGAGGATTGACCACAAGTTCTCTATGGGATTAAGGTCTGCGGGGTTTCCTGGCCATGGACCCAAAATGTTGACATTTTGTTCCCCAAGCCACTTATTTATCACTATTGCCGTATGGCAATGTTCTCCGTCATGCTGGAAAAGGCATTGTTCATCACCAAACTCTTCTTGGATGGTTAGGAGAAGTTGCTCTCTGAGGATATTTTTGTACCATTCTTTATTCATGGCTGTGTTTGGCAGAATTGTGAGTGAGCCCACTCCCTTGGCTGAGAAGCAACCCCACACATGAATAGTCTCAGGATGCTTTACTATTGGCATGATACAGAACTGATGGTAGCACTCACCTTTTCTTCTCCAGACAAGGTTTTTTCCGTATACCCAAATCAATCAGAAAGGGGATTCATTTGAGAAAATTACTTTACGCCAGTCCTCAGTAGTCCAATCCCTGTACCTTTTGCAGAATATCAGTCTGTCCCTGATGTTTTTCCTGGAGAGACTTGACTTCTTTGCTGCCCTTCTTGACACCAGGCCATCCTCCAAAAGTCTTCGCCTCACTGTGTGTGCAGATGTATTCACACCTGCCTGCTGCCATTTCCGAGCAAGCTCTGTACTGGTGGTGTAGAAGAGAGGTGGGAGACAGGGATTTTTTGTCTCAAAACAGTGTTCTAATAGGGGTCCTGGTAGGGTTAACTGCGGCGTTACCACAAATATCCAAGGTATGGACATTTACAAAAATATTTTATTGGTAATAGAAAAAGGGGACACAAGGTAGCAAGCCGACTAACATCTAAAAACTTTAAAAACAGGACAACGTTGTCCCCAACCATCTCACTCAAAGTTTTCCACACACGCTCACCTTGCAGGGTTAACCAAAGCATATAATGCAGATATAAGTATATAAGTGAGTCATAGGCTGGTAGGAAGTGAATGACAGGTAACACCCATTTGTGTCAGCGAGTCTCGCTATACGCTGATAGAGGTGACTTCTGTTGCTTCCAATTACCATGTCAACTTGACCTTACAATAATGATAAAGTACACATCTCGGGATAAACCCACTGAACCACATTTGTTGGTGGGAGATATGAATTAAAGGTCATAGTGGGATCAGTGACGGGCCGCCTCCACTATGTCAGCTCCCAAGGACTATACAAAGGTCTGTGCGGCTGTCATCAGCATAACTATCTCTGTGACCCAAGTATTCCACAATAGATATAATGCAGTGTATAATTTACAGACATTTCGCATCATTGGGGGTGGTATGCAGTGTGTATCCCATAGGGTTAAGCCAGGGTGTGCTGACAGCAAATGGAAACAAGCAAGCAAGGCAGTCAAATACAGTTCCTGGTCATTAGTTGAATGGTGCAGGCAGACAGATGAAATCCACAGTATAAGCAATCTTCACAGCCACAGTGCTGGGGGCAGCTTACTCTCTATGAGATGGAGAGATGAGCCAGCCGCTCAGTACTTACTGTTACCTCCGCCTTCTGTCTGTGTAGCTGCAGCCAGAGATGAAGAGCCGGTCTTTCCGGGTCTGGCAGGTTGGACCATATTCCAAGCTGGGTGGGATACACAGGGCTTGGATCAGCCAGCCTGTCCAGGATGGAGCAGTGGATCGGGTGATCTCAGTAGGTGTGGAGCCAGTGTGGGTGCTTCTGCAATTATCATGGAGTGTCAGCTGTCAGTGGCTCTGTGTGCGCGCTGCATCTTAAGAAGGGGTTAGATGAAATCCGATGTTCCAGGAGCTGCTGGGGGTTCTCAGAAGAGCTTCAATGCAATGTAAAGGGGACCCCAGTTGGCATGACCACACTCAAGAGATGATGTGGAGCTAATTAGAGGTAATGGTGAGGGAGGGTGGGGTGCTCCAACCCATGAGATCTGATCAGGACCCATATAACAGACAAATACTTTGGGGGCACACATTAACAATGCATTACATTAAAGATGGTGCTGCTGTAAGACAAGCACCCGGAACATATTAAGCAAAAATATGGGGATTTGGTCACACCATATGGCCATATAGTGCTTAAGCCCACTAATCAGTGTCCACCTGAGTTATAGGAGGAGTCCTTTCAGTTCTCCCATAAAGAGGTGTGTATTTCTCCCATGGTTGAGAAGCAGGATCTTTCATTCTAGGAGTAGTGTAGGGCCCACTGAAAGTGGGGTACTTTTATGCAGTAGTGGGCTTAAGCACTATATGGCCATATGATGTGACCAAAACTTTTCATATTTTTGCTTAATATATTCAGGTACTTTTATGGTTGAATGTTTTATTGTCCACAATATGTCCAAAAGCACATGTTTGCATACATTCTATTAAGTACTATGACAGGGTGAGATAAATAAGTGTAGCGACAAGATCCTTGGTGGACAACATAAATAAAAGATGAAAGCTTTTGCCCAGCTAGGAAACAATATGAGGCCATACCCTATATAGTGGACCCCCATGGCCATGGGGTGTCTAAACCAGCATTATTTAGATAGGTGAAATTGGAGAAGAGAGAAAAAGGGGGGGGGGCAGAGTAGAGAGTAGGAAGAAGGGGAAAGAGGGGAAGGGGAGCTGTGAATTTATTCTATCCAAGGAGCCTGTTTTATAGAGGTGCCATGGAGGTTTAATACTAGGAAGGAGAAAGTGCAATCACAGTCTATCCTTCAGTTTCACTGAGACAGAGTAATGGATCCAAATCATCCAGGTATTGATGTACGTCTCCCATTTGTCCAGTATCTTGGCTTGCATCTCCCCCATTAGCATGATGTCATTCATTTCATGTACCCACATGGAAAGAGGTGGTGAGGAGGACTTTTTCCAGTATCTGGAGATCACTTGTCTGCCCACGGAGAGGCAAAGTCTCAGCAGGCTAGACTTCTGAGATTTAATGGAGCCTGGGAGTATAGACAACAGGGCTATCGATGGGGATAAAGTTAAAGGTTCGTAATAGATTTGTAACCAAAGAAGACAGATTAACTCGCATTCCCACCAAATATGGACGTAGGTACCTCTCTCCGAGTAACATCTCCAGCACAAGTCATTGGTCAAAGTGAAAACTTGTTTAATAGTGGAGAATACTCTATACCATCTGGATAATAACTTATAATTTTTTTCTTGGGTGTTCCCTGAGATAGAGGATTTGTGGGTGAATAAGAAGGATCTGTACCAGTCTTCCTCAGATATTTCGGTCCCCAGCTCCCCAGACCAAATCCTGGTGAATGTAGGAAGCGTACCATGTGTGTGAGCTTGCATAATTTTATAGATTGCTGATAAGAGTGTGGCGGGGGACCTCGGGCAGTGAGCATAAGCTTTCAAAATCTCTCATGGGTCTGTGTATTTGACTGGAGGCAAATAGGGACTTGCAGTAGGAGGCAAGGTGGAACCTGGTCAACCACGTTACTCTAGAGGGCATATCTACGGGGCCCAAAACATAAGCACCTGAAGTAGAGTGGATAAAGTGTCTTGCCGTGGGCCTCACAGATCTGTCGAAAGTCAGTGCCTCCCTGGTTTCAGGAAGGGCTGGATTGTCAAACAACAGAGTCAGAGGACTGGGTTCAGTGGAGAGCGAATATTTCCCTCTCTTTCCATACCAGATACGTAAGGCGTCCGTCGTTAAGGGGGACAGTGTCTGAATGCCTTTATAGGTTCATTCATTACCCCAGAGTAGGTCTACCGTGGCATATCCTGTTCCACGGACGTGGAAATTTTAGCCAAGGGGCGTGGGAACCACTCCAAGATGTGGGAGAACACCACTGAGTTGTGGTAAATTTCAAAATCTGGGTGACCAGTTTCCCCAAGCGTTTTACGGTGACAAAGGGTTTTATGTTTGAGTCTAGCACAACCCTCTTGCCAGACAAAACTGATTGCCATAGAGCGAAGGGTCCAAAAGAAGGCAGACGGGAGTGCTATAGGCAATATAATACTTCCAGAAGTATATCCATTTTCATAACTTTTATAAGATCAAACCAGGACACTGGGAGATGCATCCGGTTTTCGGTCAAATGTCTGCGATTTGTGAGTAGGGGGCTAAAGTTCAGAGCGTACAAGTTGGGGATATGTGCTGGTATGGCAGTACCAAGATAGGTAATCGACTTGGGTCGCCATTGGAATTGGAAATTATTCCTAAGGGAGGAGAGGGCTGTTTGATTACGTGAAAGGTTCAATGCTTCCCTTTTAGAAAGGTTAAGCTTATAATTGCTATGAAAGCCAAACTTATGGATCTCAGATAATATGCAGGGAATACTGATGTTGGGTTATGTACAAGAGAAGGTCATCCGCATACAAAGACAATTTACAATGCGACAAGGGGGTTCGGATGCCATGGATCGACGGAATGGCTCTGATGGCCTGAGCTAAGTGCTCAATGACTAGGGCGAATATTAAAGGCGATAGGGGACAGCCCTGCCTAGTGCCATTAGCTATACTTACCAAACCCATTCCATTCACTAGTACTGTGGCCGAGGGTGAGAAGTAGAGGGACTTAATGTGTGCGAGCATTTTCGGTCCTAAGCCAATTTGTGTCAGGGTTTTCTGCAAAAAGGACCAATTGACCCTATCAAATGCCTTCTCCGCATCACATGAGAGAAGGCAAGCTGGAATGTGGTTCCTCTGGGCGTAAGAAATAAGATGAAGGGTCTTGGTGGTATTGTCCCTGGCTTCACTTCCCACCTGGTCCTTGTGAATGAGGTCTGGCAATAGATGAGATAAGCATTTCCTATGATTTTGGCGAAAAGTTTTAGATCACTATTAAGAAGGGAGATAGGCCTATAGTTGCTGCATAGGGAGAGGCCTTTGCCTGATTTAGGGAGGACTACGATTTGTAAAAACGCGAGGAGAACCCATCAGGGCCAGGGCTCTTCCCGTTTTTAAGCCCCTTTATCACATGTAAGAATTTGGTATCTGACAGGGGGGATTCCAAGTCTGTAGAGTCTTGGGTGAGGATAGTCGGTGTCTTGTATGTAAGTTTGCATGTCTAGAGTGTCTGTGGTATCTCGCGGGGAAGAGAGCGCACCTGGAGAAGGTAGGTTGTACAACGAGGAGTGATACTGACAAAGTTCTTCGGCGATAGCCCAGTTAGCATAAAGTTTCCCCTTAGTGGGGATTGAATAAAGGAAATTGCTGAACGGGTAGGTCTAGGGTGCAGTACACGCGCCAAGTGTTTACTGCACTTGTATGCCTGTGAGTAATTTTTTTGCAAAGAGTCTTAACAAGTCTCTACGGGTATTAGTTCCAGAAGAGTTGAATGGGTCCAGGGATCGTTTATGGGAGGCTAATAGGTGGGAAATGTCCGCCGCTTGTGCCTGCTTTAGACGAGATCCATGTTGGATGAAGACACCCCGAAGGACGCATTTCAATGCTTCCCATTTCAATATGGGAGCGGTGTTGTCATGAGCGTGGTTAACAACATAATCCCTTATCGCTTGAGAGATGGCTTGGGAGCAAACCGTGTCAGCCAGGAGATTGTCATTCAATCTCCAAGTGAACCTCTTCCCGCGAGTAGTGACCCGTCCAAGGTTCAAATGAACAGGGGCGTGATCGGACCAAAGCATGAGACCGATCATCGCCTCTGGGGTCTGTCCAACAAGGACTGAGAAACTAAGATGTAGTCCATGCAACTGTATGAGGAGTGTGCTGGGGAGTAATACATGTAATCCCTGCCCAAGGGGTTCAATACCCTCCACACATCTATCAGCGAGTGCTCAGAAAAAAATTGTCGGATTTTGGTCAGTGAAGCTGGAGACAGAGAAGACTTACCTGAGGAGGAATCAAGTCTTGGAACCAGGGCTGTGTTGAGGTCACCCCCTAGAATCACATTGATTGCTCCAAATGTCTTCAGCATGGATGACACCGCAGAGAGGAAACAAAATTTGTCCTGGTTAGGGGAATACAAATTTACCATAGTAAAGATTGATTGCTTATGGGAAATCTTCAGAAAAATAAATCTGCCACATGGGTCAATATAGGAGTCAATGACTTCTGGGGAGAAAGAAGCGTGACAGGCAATTGAAACCCCCATAGACCTCGCTTTGGGATTAGTGCTGTGGTACCAGATGGGATATTGTTTAAGGGGGAGTTGTGGAACAGTGTCCAATCGAAAATGAGTCTCTTGGAGGAGGATTTGGGTGCGAAGTTTATGAAAGTGGAATAAAATCTGTCTCCACTTTTCAGGGGTATTGAAGCCCCTACAGTTCACTTAGGACACTTTCAACGAAACCTCAGTAGCCATGGGAGATAGCTATTATTGCGTAGAGTAGATTAATATGTAGAAAAGCTCACTGCTTTCAATAGAGGGAGTGGAAAAGGCGAGGTAAGGGATAAAGGACAGTGTGAGGAAGAAAGATGGTAGCAGGAGTAAAGGGGACTTGGGTAAAATGTGCTGCTGACAAATAGGCTGTTTCGATCGCCATCTGCCAGAACATGTGTTGTATGATTAAAAACCAAGGGGAATAGTGTAGCGCTATCTTTTTGGTTAAAGTATATCATGTATATGATCTGGTACAGAAAAAAACATTCACATATTCATATGAGAACACTGTAAAGTGATGATAGTGCAGGTGTTTAAAATTCAACAGTGAACATCTAATAGACCTACAAATTATAATATGTGTCTCAAAAGTGGACACTATTAGCATTCATAATAACTTCAAATTGGTGAATAAATGGTGAGCTCAAAAGTGCATATATAAAGATCACATGTGACAAAAAACAGATAAGGTAGATCAAACCTAAAAGAAATTGAAAATATAAATAAAAAATGAAAAAAATAAATAAAATAAAAATTCAAAAATCAATAAGTGGTATCATTAAATTCAAGTCCGTATCTCTTTAAATTCTTCAATGGTGATAATAAACGGTGCGCTGATGACACAAACGAGCTCGACGCTCATCGGAGAGAGGATTCTTTCCATATTTTAAATGTGAGTGTTACATTTTAAACTTTTTTAATAAATGTTTTAAACCTACGGTATTACACCAAGGAAGGTCTCTTTCTTTTGCACCCATCCATTCAGGAGGGTCTCTCTCCCTATAAATAGTGAAAAAAATCTACCAACAATAGAGTCATATATCAACAAAATACAGAGGAGACCCCAAGAGGTGAGACAAGGAAAAGACCAGTACAAAGAAACCTTTATGTGCAAAGCTGCTAGCACACCGCAGGTGAGGGACTAGGACACACTAAGGAAAAGTCACGTTTAAATCACTGTTGATCATCAGCGCACCGTTTATTATCACCATTGAAGGATTTAAAGAGATACGGACTTGAATTTAATGATACCACTTATTGATTTTTGAATTTTTATTTTATTTATTTTTTTCATTTTTTATTTATATTTTCAATTTCTTTTAGGTTTGATCTACCTTATCTGTTTGTCACATGTGATCTTTATATATGCACGTTTGAGCTCACCATTTATTCACCAATTTGAAGTTATTATGAATGCTAATAGTGTCCACTTTTGAGACACATATTATAATTTGTAGGTCTATTAGATGTTCACTTTTGAATTTTAAACACCTGTACGTCATCACGTTACAGTCTTCTCATATGAATATGTGAATGTTTTTTTCTGTACCAGATCATATACATGATATATTTTAACCAAAAAGATAGCGCTACACTATTCCCCTTGGTTTTTAGTCTGTTTAAATAGTCTCGGATAACTATTAAGTGTCAGCAGCTGTCTACACCATTTGATCCACCTAATTTTTGATAACAGTCACCAAGTGGTAGCTCAGAGGTATCCCTTTGATTTTCTCTGTTGTATGATTCATTCCTTGTAGTGTCCACAAGGTGGCACTAGAGGCTAGGGTGAACACTATCAGTAGCATCTCAGATTAATGGTTAATGGTGAGCCTCCAGTGACAGAAAAAAGGGGATAGAGAATACCAAGCAGGAAAGGAAAAACAAAAACCAGGGCCCTAGCGGCCCTCCTATAGAAATAATCTGAAACATTTCAGCCAGGAGTGGGGAACATGGTCAGCTCACAGAGTGGTCCCCACAAATCGGGAGTTTGAAACGAACAATTATACATATAAACGTGTGACAGCTCAGAGCCCTGGGGGATGTCTCACAAATTAACTGAAAAAGAAGAACCGTCATATAATAGCATGCTTCCAATAAAGATACGAACACAGTCCAATAAAGTAAATGTTGGAAAAATTATATCAGAAAGCAGCACTCCTTTCCACTCTTGCCGAGTGGCCGCTGTTAGCAACACAGTTCAGGTAGAGACAGAGCACTGTGAGAAAAAGCGTCAGGAAAGCTGTGACTCCGTTCAAGGTTGTATTGTGCACCATACCCCATCAAACTCCACCACGTGAACCTTCCCCGTAAGACCTGCACTTACCGAATACCGGTAAGCAATGCGTCTTAATGTGCCTTAGTGTATGGCCAGATCTATCCTCTTCATACCATCACAGGAGTTCCGTCTCATTCAGGCATATATAAAAAAACCAAAACACCAGAAATAGCATAATACCCTCTGGGTTTATTAGAATGCCCCCCGCTGCAAACATACTTACAAAATATATACAGTAAAATCGCATAAAATACGTGGTACGTCACCGCACACCAGTGCTCCAAGCCTTGGCTGCTCAAATGAGTCCGTTGCTCCACCTCCTGGTGCTGGGGCGCACGTGTCCCTTCCTGATGCCGCTGGGTCACGCTCTGACGCGTTTCGTCATCAGGATTTTGAGTTGAAGAGTATAGATCTGGCCATACACTAAGGCGCATTGTTTACCGGTATTCGGTAAGTGCAGGTCTTACGGGGAAGGTTCACGTGGTGGAGTTTGACGGGGTATGGTGCACAATACAACGTTGAATGGAGTCACAGCTTTCCTATTGCTTTTTCTCATGGTGCTCTGTCTCTACCTGAACTGTGTTGCTAACAGCTGCCACTAGGCAAGAGTGGGAAGGAGCGCTGCTTTCTGATACAATTTTTCCAACATTTACTTTATTGGACTGTGTTTGATTTATTTAAGCAGCTGCTCAAGCATTTATTGAATATAAAAGCAACTTTTGGCGCTGAAGGATAGTAGGGGGGCGTGTATATCCAATTTTATATATAATAGCATGCATTGAGAAACAAGTGATAATATTTGGACATAACCCGACAGTGCCCAAGACCAGCGCCTCTAGTCACTGGATATGGGCAGGGGAGGTGGCGGGGGCATGATTAGAGATCAAGGGACTATATCAACCAAACAGTCTCGGGTACAGGTTCAACCTGCTAATGAGGAAGAAAAAAAACTGGTATAAACAGATCTAAACTGTCCCTTGATGTTAGTAAGTAAAAAATCACATAAAGAAAAAGAAAAGTAAAAGAAAAATCGTCCTTTCGTTCCAAAAAGTGGCCAGGACTGGAAGAAAAGGATGTGAATTAAGTCAGAGTCACATAGCTCATCCTTCACGGGTATTAGAGATGTTGTACCTGGTGCACTTCTTTTTTTTTTAAACGAGATTGCCAGCCTGTGGCGAACGGGAAACCCAGGAGTAGCAGTGAGTAACGGCCAGTCCGGGATATCCACTTGCGCAAGCTTGAATAGTGCCCAGGAAGTTGGGGAGGTCTCCTAGCGTGCGAAGGGGTGCCGATTTCCCATCATGGGTAGCAGATAGCTGGAAGGGAAATCCCCAATGGTATTTGATGTGTTTATTTTGGAGTGCTCCCATAAGAGGTTTCAGGGCTCATCGCATATCTAAAGTCAGAGAGTAATGTTACCTGCGTGTCATTGAAGAGTATGGCCTCCTGAGTGCGCGCAGCTTGCATTATTGCTGCTTTGACGGCATAAAAGTGCACTCTGCAGATCACGTCTCTGGGAAAGGCTGGGTTTGGATTTTTAGGGCCCAGTGCTATGTGGATTTGATCAAGCTCTATAGGGGACTCTTTAGGTTTTTGAAGCAGCTCAATAAACATAGCCGTAGCCGCAGCAGCTAGATCAGTGGTTTCCACGGATTCCGAGAGTCCGCGTACGCGAATATTGTTGTGTCTTGCCCTGTTTTCTTGATCATCTTGATGGAGAATAATCTGTTGGGTTTGTGTGGTGTGTTCATGAAGAATAGCCTCGTGGAAATTAAGTGTGGCTACAGTGTCATCAACTGTGTGCTTCATGTCCTCCATCCTGCCTGTGACATCCCTGCAGAGTTCAGCTATTTCTTGCTTATAGGTGTGCTCTAGCCTTTTAACATAGTTTTCAAAGTCATGTCTGGTAGGCAAGGCCTTAATGTAGGCCTCCATGTCCCAGCTCGGGCCCAAGCATTGGGAATCAGGAGATTGGCAACCAGAGTGAGTGGAGCTGCGGTCTGACTCCTGAGGGGACCGGGTGCGCTGTCTTGTCCTCATGTGAGAAGCTGAGTGTTGTGGTGTCTGGCGTTGTGAGGACGAGTGCTGCCCTGAGGTGCAGGCCAGCACCATTTTGGACAAGGGGGAGCCGTGCTGACTCGGCTCCGAATGGGTAAAAAAGCGATCAATCTCACCCTCCTTCTGATGTCCGGGGGTTTTGTGTCCCTCTCCGCTGCCTTTCCTCCCCATGGCCGGTCAGTAAGGCGATCGTTCAGGCACTGGGAGCCAGTGAATTCCCGATGTGTGCAGGAGCTGGTGTAAAAGACGTCTCACCGCTCCATGCGCTAGGCCACGCCCCCATGTTCAGGGGCTTTTAAATAGTCTTGCAGGATTTAAATATCATTTTTGGATGTGTGTGCTGTAATATGTTGTTCTGTTTTATGGTTTTACAGCAGCACCATCTTTAATGTAATGAATTGTTAGAGTGTGCCCCCCAAGTATTTGTTTGTTATATGGGCCCTGACCAGATCCCTTGGGCTGGAGCACAACATCCTCCCCAACCATTACCTCTAATCAGTGTCCACCTGAGTTATAGGAGGAGGCTTTTCAGTTCTCCCATAAAGAGAAGTGCATGTCTCCCATGGTTGAGAAGCAGGATCTTTCATTCTATGAGTAGTGCACGGTCCACTGAAAATGAGATACTTTGACGCAGTAGTGGGCTTAAGCACTATATGGCCATATGGTGTGACCAAGTCCCCATATTTTTGCTTAATATGTTCAGGTGCTTTTAAATAACCTTGCAGGATTTAATTGTGTGCGCTGTAATATGTTGTTCTAGAGTGTGAGCATGTCCCCTTCATTGCTCAGCCCATCACTTTCCTCTCCTTCTCCTGGCATCACCTCTGAGCTCCTGCTATATACGATCAGTGAGAATATGATAATGAATGCGTTTATGGAGGGGTGGGAGAGGTTCTGAGGGTATCTGTATTGGAGGGGGAGCAAGTGTTTTCTGTACAGTGGGGTCTATACAGGAGAAAGGGGTATCAGTATTTGGGGGTAGGGGGTTAGGGGTGTCTTCACTAGAGAGGGGGAAGCAGGGGTATCTGTATTGTGGGATGTATACTGGAGAGGGGAGGTCTGTACTAGAGAGGGGGCAGGGATTTCTGTACTGTGATGTGCATACTGGAGAAGGGGGGGGGTGGTAGTCTGTACTGTGGGGTGCATACTGGAGAAGGGGTGTTCTGTACTGGAGAAGAGACAGGGGTTTCTGTACTGTGGGAGCATACTGGAGAAGGGGTGGTCTGTACTGGGGAGAGGGAAGGGGTTTCTGTACTGTGGGAGCATACTGGAGAAGGGGTGGTCTGTACTGGAGAGGAGACAGGGTTTCTGTATTGTGGGAGTATACTGGAGAAGGAGCGGTCTGTACTGGAAAGGGGGCAGGGGTTTCTGTATTGCGAAGTGTATACTGAAGGAGTGGGTCTGTACTTGCAGGAGGGGTGTCTGTAATGAGGGTTCTTTCCAGGGGGAACGGTGTGAGAATGTTAAGAGGATCAGCCTGTACTAAGGGGTCTGTGCTGGGGGAAGGCTGTGTCTGTACTGAGGGCTTGTGCAGGGGGGTGGTCAGCCTGTGCTAGGGGGTATCTTTGCTGGAGATTGCATCAGTTTGTACTGAGGGGTTTGTGCCGGGGACAGGGGGTCCCTAGGTACTGAGGGGTCTTTGCAGGGAGTGTCAATCTGTGCTGGGGTAGGAGGTCAATTTGTATTGAGGGGTTGGTGCTGAGGGAGGGGGGCTGTACTGTAGTGAGGGGTTTGTACTGGGGTGCCTGTACTGAGGGGGTAAGCAGGGAGCAGAGATTTTGGGATGTTAGGGGAGACTGTGGGGGTGATTTGTACTGGGAAGAGGGTTTCATGTTGGTTGTACTCTGTAAAGTGGCCTGGTCATTATGCTCTCCTGACTCCTGCATTATAGACACTTAGGAGAATGTATCATATTGGAGAAGACAGAAGCTGAGCATAGTAACCAATCACCTCATAGCTTTCATGTTCAAAGCTTAACTGAACAAGCTGAAGACCAGTTGCCATGCACAGCTGCTCCAGATTCTGTCTGCTTCAGTTTTGATAAATTCCCCTCACTGTGTTTATGTTTCATACTCCTGACCACTGCACTCCAAGTACAATGCTCCTGAAGTTTCTAAGTAGAAAAGGATATGTAATAGACAGTGGCGGCTGGTGCTCAATATTTTGGGGGGTGTGGCAAATCAACGCCACCCCCTGTGGGAGACGGACGGGAAGGCGGTGATCCCACCCCCCCGCCGCGTGGGAGACAGATGGGAAGGCAGCGTCAGAGTCCTCTTTACCTTAGAAAGCAGATGACAAGGATCTGGGGTAGAGCTGCTACTCCTCGCTTCGGGGCCATTGCTTCTCCTACTGGCCGAACAGGAAGTGGGTCCTGAGACCCGATTGGCTGGGAGTCCTAAGACTCCCTGGTCAATCGGGTCTCAGGACTCGCTTCCTGATTGGCCAGGAGGAGAATCAGGAAGACAATAGCAAATATTAATACGCTATTGTCACACAACTGGGTGGGCTAAGGGCACAGTGCTTTGCACCCCAAGCCCACCCTTTATTTAAAGCCAATTAGAGCCTCGGGCTCTAATCGTGTGCTTCAAAAAAGAAAACCCTTTCAAACCCATGCATCAGGCGCCCTGCATATAGATCAGGGGCTAGGCACATGGATTAGGGGAGCAGCACCCCTTATGGACAGGTTGCCTCTGGTAATGTAATAGTTTTATTGTATTAAAATTAGTGTGCTGAGGTTTGTACGTGGCTCCATCAGTAAAGCATATTTTGTGTGCAAAAGGCATATGTGTACTGAGTATAGGGGGTGTAGGCTTAGGTTTTATTTATCAATGCTCCTTTAAGCACCTCCCACTTTTAACCACTTCAACTCTGGAAGGATCCCCCACATTAGGACCAGAGCACTTTTTGCGATTCGGCACTGCGTCGCTTTAACTAACAATTGCACGGTCACGTTAACCGGCGTTTTTGATGCCAACGTTTTTAGGTTGAAAAATAGCAGACGATTTTTTTTTTTTAAAGACGCCTATTGACGCCGACGCACACTAACGCCGATGCATAACGCCGAAAAACGCTGATTTTTTTCCCTGACGTCGGGCCTGACGTTTTGCTTATTTTTTAAGATATGCCCATGTGTATGAGGCCTAAGTCGTGCACTCCACAAATCTGGCCTTTATGAAAGAGTGGCAAGAAGAAAGCCATTGTTAAAAGAATGCCATAAGAAGTCCCGTATGCAGTTTGGGAGAAGCCATGTGGGGGACACAGCAAACATGTGGAAGAAGGAGCTCTGGTCAGATTGAACTTTTTGGCCTAAAAGCAAAACACTATGTGTAGCGGAAAATTAACACTGCACATCACGCTGAACACACCATCCCCATCGTGAGAAATGGTGGAGGCAGCATCATGTTGTGGGGTTGCTCTTCTTCCACAGGGACAGGAAAGCTGGTCAGAGTTGATGGGGAGATGGATGGAGCCAAATACAGGACAATCTTAGAAGAAAACCTGTTAGAGTCTGCAAAAGACTTGAGACTGAGGCGGAGGTTCACCTTCCGGCAGGACAACGACCCTAAACATACAGCCAGAGCTACAATGGAATGGTTTAGATTAAAGCATAGTCATGTGTTAGAATGGCCCATTTAAAGTCCAGACCTAAATCCAGAACTTTTGGCAAGACTTGAAAATTGCTGTTCACAGACACTCCCCATCCAATCTGACGGAGCTTGAGCAATTTTGCAAAGAATGGGCAAACATTTCACTCTCTAAATGTGCAAAGCTGGTAGAGACATCCCCAAAAAGACTTGCAGCTGTAACTGTAGAGAAAGGTGGTTCTACAAAATATTGACTTAGGAGGGCTGAATACAAATGCACACCATACTTTTCAGATATTTATTTGTAAAAAAAATTTCCTTCCACTTCACAATTATGTGCCACTTTGTGTTGGTCTGTCACATAAAATCCCAATAAAATACATTTACGTTTTTGGTTGTAACATGACAAAATGTGGAAAATTTTAAGGGTATAAATACTTTTTCAAGGCACTGTATATATAGTGACCTAGGAAATGTGTTTGCGTGCCGCTCAGGCTCGGTGGTAAAGGGTTATGCAATCAATGCTTTCGCAGCCGCTGCTAGAGTGTTGGCAGGGGATGGAACCCTGTCCTGGTTCCTATCAAGCTTCAGAGAACAATGGGGTGGCCCCTGAAAGTTGCACATCTAGATGTCCTGAAGTGGTGAGTAGAGTGGCAACCTCAGCCTGGACTCCAACCAGGTCACGTCCCCAACGCATTTCGCTAGGTATCATGACTAAGCTCCGGGAAGAGGAGTGAAACACGCTGGAGGTGTGGCCTGGTTGGAGTCCAGGCGGAGGTTGCCACTCTACTCGCCACTTCAGGACATCAAGATGTGCAACTTTCAGGAGCCACCCCATTGTTCTCTAAAGCTGTATATACAGTATTTGTTACATGCCCCCATTCACATAGCATAACTTAAAAACATATTTAAAAGGTGCAGCTCACCCTTTCTTGGATGCTCTATTCTGGACCCTCTAGCAAGGAAAAATCCTACCTAGCCCTAGTTTATGAGGGAGGCTGGAAAGTTGTTTGCCATAATTAACCCATTCTGTATTGTGTGGGTAGACCTTCATTATTAGTTGTAACTAGATTTGAACACTGTCTGTTCTAACAAAGGGTTAAAGGTTTAGAGCAGCCTTTTTCAACCTTTTTAACACAGAGGAACCCTTGAAATAACTTTTTGGCTTCAGGGGACCCGTGCTTGTAATTATTATATTTACAGCTCACAGTGCATTACAGTGATGGTCAGTAGGAAGAATTCTCCTTACATTTGTGGCCATTGGGAAGAAATCCCCCCTTACAGATAGCTAAAAAAAGATCATTGGTGCCAGTGATTACTTCTCTGAGAGGCAAAAATCACCCATTGAACCCCTAGCAACCTCTGGAGGAACCCCAAGGTTCCAGTAACTCTGGTTTAGAGCCTAGATTTGCATTGTATGTTAATGAGTACAGACTTTCTCCGATGTTGTTCAAAAAACCTTGCAGTCAGCCACACTTTTCCCCGGAAAAAAATGCTGTGTGAATGGCAAGATATAAACATCTGGTGGAGTTTTCTTAAGTTTGACTGCAAAAGTAATAATATTCTTTAGGCCTCATACACACGGATGTTTTTACAGCCTCGCTTAGGACATTTTTTTACAGGTTAAAAACTCCTCTCCATGTTATTCAATGGCCTCATACGCACACAGGCGTTTTTGAGCTGTAAGTGGCATATACGTTTTTAAGCTCCAAAAAAAAAAACCCACGACCAGCACATCCTGAGGCTCTGGCGCTAGAGCTGTAAAAATGCCGACACCGGTAAAAGCTGTTAAGCGCGGCTTAACGTTGTATACAGAGCGTTAAACCTCGTCAGGCGTTTCTCCGGTTTGCGATGCGACTTGTGTGCTGAGGATCTTGAAGGGGAATCCCCCACTAAAATGAAAAAAAGAAATAGCGTGGGGTTTCCCCCCAGGGTGATACCAGACCCTTCAGTCTGGTATGAGTTTTAAGGGGAACCCCCGCACAAAAAAATGGTGTGGGGGTCCCCCCCAAGATCCATACCAGACCCTTAGCCGAGCACGCAGCCTGGTAGGTCAGCACCCCCCCTCTCCTGGACCATACCAGGCCACTTGCCCTCAACATGGGGGGTGGTTGCAAAGCACCTTGTCCCCATGTTGATGAGGACAAGGGCCTCTTCCCGATAACCCTGGCCGGCAGTTGTTGGGGTTTGTGGGCGGGGGGCTTATCAGAATCTGGAAGCCCCCTTTAACAAGGGGGCCCCCAGATCCCGGCCCCCCACCCTATGTGAATGAGTATGGGATACATTGTACCTCTATCCATTCACATAAAAAAGTGTCAAAAATAAACACACTACACATGTTTTTAAAGTATTTTATTAAGGCAGCTCCGGCGTCTCTTCCAATTTCTTCTCCCCTCTCCGGCTCTTCTCCCTCTCTGGTTCTTCTCCTCTCTGCGCTGTCTTCTCTTTTCCCTCTTCTGCCTGTTCTTCTCTCTCCGCTGTCTTCTCACTCTTTTGCCGGGTCTTCTCCGCTGTCTTCTTCCACTACTCTTCTTCCAATGTTGACTCGAAGCGATCTCCCGATGTAATGCTGGGTCCGCCGTGTGCAATGATATATTGGCATGGGGCAGGGCCACCCGCTGACATCTTCCGGAGGCCCTTGTGACATCACCGCCACATCATGCCGTGGACGGTGACGTCACAAGGGGGCGGGGCCTCTGAATGACATCAGCGAGTGGCCGCCTCATGCCAATATAAGTCATTGCACACATCGGACCCAGCATTACACTGGGAGATCGCGTTGAGTCAACATTGGAAGAAGAACAGAGGGAGAAGAATCACATGTGATTCTTTGCAGTGGGATTTGAGCCTATTCCTTTTGTATGGGCTCAAATCACATCACAAAAGTATCAGTACTCGTACTAGCCAACAAAAAAACAATATTGGTGCAAATGTACTTAATTTACTGATTTGAAATCAGTGGTAAGCATTGGTAAAAAGCCTGTGTGCAGGTCATGTAAAATATAGGACCATATTCTGTACTCAGTGTGCAGGTACTTTTCCAGATGTGCTGGGGATAGCTAAGATTGTAAAAGTCAAAAAAGAGTAAGGGCTAGTTTACACTTGCTTCGGCTTCAACAAGCTTTTATGATGTGTTTTTGAGACTTCGGCGGTGCTTCAAAGAGGCTTCAGTGAAGCTTCAACGAGGCTTTGACGAGGCTTCAGTGATGCACTTTTGAAGCCTTGTTGAAGCTTGGCAGATGCCCTGTGTGTTTGTTGATATCTCACACCTGAAATTTCTCCAAAATAAAGCAAAGCTAAAGCTGAATTACAGCCTCTGAAAAGCGGCAGGTGTTCAAGCGAGCTTCAAACAAGCTTCCTCAGCAGTGGCAGCTGGTGAAGCTTTAGGATGGGAGGAGCGCCAGGCCCCGCCCTACCTTTTTGACCCATCCTATTTCTAGTAAGCCCCACCCCTTATAGAATCCACCCACTCCATCCCCTGTATTCCACATATTGTGTCAGAAGTACACAGCTCAGCAGCACTGGACACAGTACACAGCTCAGCAGCACAGGACACAGTATACAGCTCAGCATCACAGGACACAGTATACAGCTCAGCATCACAGGACTCAGTATACAGCCCCAGCATCACAGGACACAGTATACAGCTCAGCATCACAGGACACAGTATACAGCACCAGCATCACAGGACACAGTATACAGCTCAGCATCACAGGACACAGTATACAGCACCAGCATCACAGGACACAGTATACAGCTTAGCATCACAGGACACAGTATACAGCACCAGCATCACAGGACACAGTATACAGCTCAGTATCACAGGACACAGTATACAGCCCCAGCATCACAGGTGGGGTAAATTGCAGCCAATATCACAGGTGGGGGTAAATTGCAGCCAATAACACAGGTGGGGGTAAATTGCAGCCAGTATCACAGGTGGGGGCAAATTGCAGCCAATATCACAAGTGGGGGTAAATTGCAGCCAATATCACAGGTGTGGTAAATTGCAGCCAATGTCACAGGAAGGGCTAAATTGCAGCCAGTATCACAGTTGGGGGCACTTATGCAGCCAATAACACAGGTGGTCGCACTTATGCAGCCAATAACGCAGATGGTGGCACTTATGCAGCCAGTATCACAGTTGGGGGCACTTATGCAGCCAATAACACAGGTGGGGGCAGTTATGCAGTCAGTATCACAAGTGGGGGCAGTTATGCAGCCAGTATCACAGGTGGGGGCAGTTATGCAGCCAGTATCACAGGTGGGGGCAGATTGCAGCCAGTATCACAGATGGGGTACATTGCAGAGCCCCCCCCCCCCCCGAGGTCGGGACAAGTCCCACACCCCATCCAATAGGCAGGCAGGATTAATGCAGAGTTTGGCATGCGGAGAAGCGGGCTGTGAGTCTGCAGAGATTGTCATGCGGAGAAGCGGGCTGTCCCCATCATCGGTTGGTCACCGGTCAGGCGGTCAGGGTCTCTGTGGGAGCGGGAGTATCACAGGACACAGTATACAGCTCAGTATCACAGGACACAGTATACAGCCCCAGCATCACAGGTGGGGTAAATTGCAGCCAAAATCACAGGTGGGGGTAAATTGCAGCCAATATCACAGATGGGGGTAAATTGCAGCCAATATCACAGGTGGGTAAATTGCAGCCAATATTGCAGGTGGGGCAAATTTCAGCCAATATCACAGGTGGGGTAAATTGCAGCCAATATCACAGGTGGGTTAAATTGCAGCCAATATCCCGGGTGGGGGTAAATTGCAGCTAGTATCACAGGTCTGGTAAATTTCAGCCAATGTCACAGGTGGGGTAAATTGCAGCCAATAACACAGGTGGGGGTAAATTGCAGCCAATGTCACAGGTGGGGGTAAATTGCAGCCAATAACACAGGTGGAGGTAAATTGCAGCCAATATCACAGGTGGGGGTAAATTGCAGCCAATATCACAGGTGGGGTAAATTAGAGCCAATATCACAGGTGGGATAAAATGGCAGCTAGTATCACAGGTGGGGTAACTTGCAGCCAATATCACAGGTGGAGGTAAATTGCAGCCAATAACACAGGTGGGGGTAAATTGCAGCCAATATCGCAGGTGGGGGTAAATTGCAGCCAGTATCACAGGTGGGGCAAATTGCAGCCAGTATCACAGGTGGGGGCAAATTGCAGCCAATATCACAAGTGGGGGTAAATTGCAGCCAATATCACAGGTGGGGTAAATTGCAGCCAATGTCACAGGAGGGGGTAAATTGAAGCCAGTATCACAGTTGGGGGCACTTATGCAGCCAATAAGACAGGTGGGGGCACTTATGCAGCCAATAACCCAGATGGGAGCACTTATGCAGCCAGTATCACAGGTGGAGGCAGTTATGCAGCCAATAACACAGGTGGGGCAGTTATGCAGCCAGTATCACATGTGGGGGCAGTTATGCAGCCAATAACACAGGTGGGGGCAGTTATGCAGTCAGTATCACAGGTGGGGACAATTATGCAGCCAATAACACAGGTGGGGCAGTTATGTAGTCAGTATCACAGGTGGGGCAATTATGCAGCCAATAACACAGGTGGGGGCAGTTATGCAGTCAGTATCACAAGTGGGGGCAGTTATGCAGTCAGTATCACAAGTGGGGGCAGTTATGCAGCCAGTATCACAGGTGGAGGCACTTATGCAGCCAGTATCACAGGTGGGGCAGTTATGCAGCCAATAACACAGGTGGGGTTAGATGACAGCCAAGGAGCTGAAAAAAAAAAGAAAGTGAGAAAAGAAAAGAATGTACTGGCACCACCTGTAGGACTTTTTTTTTCTTTTTAGCGGGTGGGGAGGCGGCACCCAAGCACTCCTCATACACCAACCGCCACTGTTCCTCATAAACTTCTATGGAGACGTTGGAGAGGCTTTGAAGCCTGGCTAAAGCTACATGGGGTATCATTTTTGACACAAAGCTGAAGCGAAGCAAAGCCAACGCAACATCTAAACAGGGCTGTAAGCCAACCATTTTATTTAGTGACATGAGCTTTGACTGGCGTTAAGGGAGCTTTAACAAAGCCTGTCTGACACCCTGTTTTGAAGCAAGTGTAAATGAGCCCTAAGGCACTTCAGTAGACTGAATATGTCATTTTTTAATCCATTACAGGAATGACTTCCTGTGCATGCTGTAAAATACGAAGTAAATAATGGGATCATCGCAATGCTGCTGCTTGTGCATGAAGTTGCTAAATGTAGTATAATGCTGCCATCTTGTGGATGGTAATACTTATGACATTACAAAGTTATGTTTCATTTAAAGTTAATGATATTAAATCCAGAACATGTATGAAATTGCAGCTTACCAATTCCCAGATGTGATGACTGCGTTAGTTTTCTTTTTTTTTTTTTTAGTTTTCTTTTTTAGGCTTTCTTTCCCTTATTTTCATCTGGTGATCCAGCCCGTAACTCTGTTATGTTTCAACAAAACAAGCTGTCCTGCAAATGTATCAGTCAAGTGTTGAGATAAGCCATTGTGCTCACTCATCCAAAGTGGGGGTACGCTAATAAAGGCATGTTACTGGTCAGATCAACAGGTGAAAACAGAGGGAAAAAAGCCTAGAAAAACAAAACTAATGCAACCATCACATCTTAAGATTTGTAAGCTGCAATATGTTACATTTTTGGTATTGGGTTCAACACCACTTTAAAATGATTGTAGCCGCATCAACGCACTTGCAACAACATATTTTTCTGTCCCTGTGGCTGTATTAATGCACTTGCAACAACACTGTCTCTGATACTTTTTTTATTGGCACTAACAGTTACATTTTCAGGACAAGCTTTTGGGATATACCCTCTTTTTCAAAGGTTCAAGCAGTACTGATGCATAAGGCATTAGCAAAATGTTAAGAGCAGCAATTTCTGTGGAAAAAAAACAAACCCACAAACAATGGTAATAAAAGGGAGAAAGTTAGTTAGAAAGGGAGGTAAGGAGGAGAGCTATGGGAGAGGAAGACAGATGGAGAGTCACAGAAGTGAGAATGGTCATAAAAGTTTTTGGTAGTGACTTAAAAAAATGAGGTCCACATTCAGTCCATTATCTTTTTTGTCAACGAGAATTATCATTCAAAGTTCAAAGGCTTACCTTTCCTGAGTATTTCTGATGGGGACACCAGATTTAAAGAAGGACTCTGATGGGGACAATCGATGTAAAGGGGGGACTCTGATGGGGACACCTGATTTAACCGCTTAACAACCGCCCCATAGACAATTGACGTCTACAGGGCGGTTGCTTAATTCTGGGAGGACGTCTATTGACGTCCTCCCAGAATCGCGGTTCCCGCGCACCCCTGGGGCGCGCACACGGGAAGCGCCGGCTTGTCTCTCCTCTCCGCACCGATCGGTGCAGTGTGAGAGGAGAGAGGGGGGAGAGAAGACGTGCAGCAGCGCTGTGGGCGATGTGCAATGCCCACAGCGCCGACCCACCTACTCGTGCGTACCGACCTACCCACTCGTGCCGACCCACCTACTCGTACGTACCGACCTACCTACCTACCCACTCGTACCTACCTACCTACCTAACCCACTCCTACCCACCCCCCACCTACCGACCCACCCACCACCCACCGACTACTACCGACCCACCCATCACCCACCGACTACCACCGACCCCCCACCACCCACCCACCATTTATCTACCACCCCCCCTCACAAAACAATGATCCGTCGCGACACCCGTAACGTGTAGCGGGTGTCGCGACGACGTGCAGAAGAGAGGGGGGAGAGAGGAGAGTGTGACGTGGCTAGCCACGCCTCTCCTCTCTGTTCGGCCGCGAAGGGCACACGCGCGGGGTCCCCACGCGCCCTTGGCGCTAAGACCCTCCTGCAGTT
>BLSH010429225.1:12576-32429 GCA_018402905.1 Glandirana rugosa | reverse complement strand
AGACTCATAATGCCTCCTAGAATATACATTGGGGTGTTAGCTTTCCAAAATGGGGTAATTTTTTGGGCGTTTCCATTGGCCTGGTGCTCCAGGACCTTCAAAAGTGCAAGACGTAGTCAGGAAATTTTAGGTGTAATTTATGCTCCTAGAACGCCTGATGGTGCTCCCTGCATGTTGGGCCTCTGTATGTGGCCAGGCTGTGTAAAAGTGTCACACATGTGGTATCGCCATACTCGGGAGGAGTAGTAGAATGTATTTTGGGGTGTAATTTGTGGTATGAATATGCTGGATGTGAGAAATAACCTGTTAACATATGACAATTTTGGGGGAAAAAAAAAATAAATAAAAAATTAATTTTGCAAAGAATTGTGGGAAAAAATTACAACTTCAAAAAATTCACCATGCCTCTTACTAAATACCTTGGAATGTCTACTTTCCAAAAAGGGGTCATTTGGGGGGTATTTGTACTTTGCTGGCTTGCTAGGGTCTCGGGACATGAGATAGGCCGTCAGTAAATCAAGTGTGATAAATTTTCAGTGATTGGCACCATAGCTTGTAGACTCTATAACTTTCACAAAGACCAAATAATATCCACTAATTAGTTTTTTTTTTACCAAAGATAGGTAGCAGTATAACTTTTGGCCAAAATTTATGAAGAAAAATTACTAATTTGCAAAATTTTATAACAGAGAGGAAGAAAAATTCATTTTTTTTACAAAATTTTCGGTCTTTTTTTAATTATAGCGCAAAAAATAAAAAACCCAGAGATGATTAAATACCACCAAAAGAAAGCTCTATTTGTGTGAAAAAAAGGACGCAAATTTCATATGGGTACAATGTTGCATGACTGAGTAATTGTCATTCAAAGTGTGAGAGCGCTGAAAGCTGAAAATTGGTCTGGTTGTTAAGGGGGTTTAAGTGCCCAGTGGTCAAGTGGTTAAAGCAGAACTCTGATGGGGACACCTGATGTAAACAGGGACTCTGATGGGGACACCTGATGTAAACAGGGACTCTGATGGGGACACCTGATGTAAACAGGGACTCTGATGGAGACACCTGACATAAAGGGGGACTCTGATGGGGACACCTGATGTAAAGGGAGGACTCTGCTGGGGACACCTGATGTAAAGGGGCACCTGATTAAAAGGAGGACCCTGATGGGGACACCTGATTTAACCAATTCAATACAGGAGGTTTATACCCCCTTCCTGCCCAGACCAATTTTCAGCTTTCAGTGCTCTCATATTTTGGATGACAATTATTCTCTCGTGCTACACTGTACCCAAACAACATTTTTATCATTTTTTTCCACACAAATAGAGCTTTCTTTTGGTGGTATTTGATAACCTCTGGGTGTTTTATTTTTTGCAACATAAGTGAAAAAAGTGCGAAAATTTTGAAAAAAAAAACACTTTTTTAAGTTCCTATGATAAAATTTTGCAAATAAGTAATTTTTGTTCATAAATTTGGGCCAAAACCTATACTGCTACCTATCTTTGGTAAAAAAAAATAACCCAAATAAGTGTATATTATTTGGTCTGTGTGAAAGTTATAGAGTCTACAAGCTATGGGGCCAATCATTGAAAATTGATCACACCTGATGCACTGATGGCCTATCTCATTTCTTGAGGCCCTGAAATGTCTGAAAAGTACAAATACCCCCACATGACCCATTTTTGAAAAGTAGACATTCCAAGGCATTTAGTATGAGGCACGGTTAGTTTTTTGAAGTTGTACTTTTTTCCCACAAATCTTGGGAAAATTAAGAAATTGTGTTTGTTTTTTTGCACAAAATTGTCATAACAACAAGTTATTTCTCACACACAGCATATGCATACTTCCAATTACACCCAAAAATACATTCTGCTACTCACCCCGAGTATGGGGATACCACATGTGTGAGACTTTTTCACAGCCTGGCCACATAGAGAGGTCCAACATGCAGGGAGCACCGTCAGGCGTTCTAGAAGCATAAATTACACATATGATTTCCTAACCACCTATTACACTTTTGAAGGCCCTGCAGCACCAGGACAATAGAATTACCCACAAAATTACCCCATTTTGAAAAGCATATTCTATGAGGCATTATGAGTCTTTTCTATGGTTAATTTTTCTCCACAAGTCTTTGGAAAACCTGGAAAGAAAATGAAAACGCTTTTATTTTTACACAAAGTGGTCAATTTATGAGATGTTTCTAACACATAGCAAAGATTAACCCCCAAAATATATCCTGCTACACGTCCCGAGTATGGCAATACCACACGTGTAAGACTTTTTCACACCCTGGCCACATACAGAGGTCAAACATGCAGGGAGCACCGTCAGGCGTTCTAGGAGCATAAATTACACATACGATTTCATTCATACCTATCACACTTTTGAAGGCCCTGGTGCACCAGGACAGTGGCATTACCCCCAAAATGACCCCATTTTGGAAAGCAAACACCCGAGGTATATTCTATGAGGCATGGGCTGCAGATAGGTACTCGGGTACTCTGATGGGCTGCAGATAGGTACTCAGGTATTCTGATGGGCTGCAGATAGGTACTCGGGTACTTTGATGGGCTGGAGACAGGTACTTGGGTAGTATGATGGACTGGTAAAAGGTACTTGGGTACTCTGATGGGCTGCAGATAGGTACTCGGTTACTCAGATGGGTTGGTGACAGGTACTCGTGTACTCTGATGGGCTGGTGATAGGTAGTCGGGTACTCTGATGGGCTGGTGACAGGTACTCGGGTACTCAGATGGGCAGGTGAGAGGTACTTGGGTACGCTGATGGGCTGGTGACAGGTACTTGGGTATTCAGATGGACAGGTGACATGTACTTTGGTACGCTGATGGTCTGGTGACAGGTACTCGGGTATTCTAATGGGCAAGTGACAGGTACTCGGGTACTTTGGTGGGCTGGTGACAGGTACTCGGGTACTCTGATGGGCTGGTGACAGGTCCTCGGGTACTCAGATGGGCTGGTGACAGGTACTCAGATACTCAGATGGGAAGGTGACGGGTACTCTGGTACGCTGATGGTCTGGTGACAGGTACTCGGGTACTCTGATGGGCTGGTGACAGGTACTCGGGTACTCTGATGGGCTGGTGACAGGTACTCGGGTACTTTGTTGGGTTGGTGACAGGTACTCGGGTACTCTGATGGGTCGTGACAGGCACTCGGGTACTCTGATGGATTGTGACAGGCACTCGGGTACTCTGATGGGCAGGTGACAGGTACTCTCATGGGCTGGTGGCAGGTACTCGGGTACTTTGATGGGTTGGTGACAGGTACTCGGGTACTCTGATGGGCTGGTGACAGATACTTGGTTACTTTGATGGGCTGGTGACAGGTACTGGGGTACTCTGATGGGCTGGTGACAGGTACTTGAGTACTCAGATGGGCTGTGACAGGTACTCGAGTACTCAGATGGGCTTGTGACAGGTACTTGGGTCTCTGATGGGTTGTGACACCATGACAGGTATTTGAGTACTCAGATGGGCTGGTGACAGGTACTCGGGTACTCAGATGGGCAGGTGACAGGTACTTCGGTACGCTGATGGTCTGGTGACAGGTACTCGGGTACTCTAATGGGCAGGTGACAGGTACTTGGGTACATTGGTGGGCTGGTGACAGGTACTCGGGTACTCAGATGGGCTGGTGACAGGTCCTCGGGTACTCAGATGGGCTGGTGACAGGTACTCAGATACTCAGATGGGCAGGTGAAAGGTACTCAGATGGGCAGGTGACAGGTACTCAGATACTCAGATGGGCTGGTGACAGGTACTCGGCTACTCTGATGGGCTGGTGACAGGTATTTAGCTACTCTGATGGGCTGGTGACAGGCCCTCGGGTACTCTGATGGGCAGGTGACAGGTACTCTGATGGGCTGGTGGCAGGTACTCGGGTACTTTGATGGATTGGTGACAGGTACTTGGGTACTTTGATGGGTTGGTGACAGGTACTCGGGTACTCTGATGGGCTGGTGACAGGTACTTGGTTACTTTGATGGGCTGGTGACAGGTACTGGGGTACTCTGATGGGCTGGTGACAGGTACTTGAGTACTCAGATGGGCTGGTGACAGGTACTCCAGTACTCAGATGGGCTTGTGACAGGTACTTGGGTCTCTGATGGGTTGGTGACACCGTGACAGGTACTCGAGTACTCAGATGGGCTGGTGACAGGTACTCGGGTACTCAGATGGGCAGGTGACAGGTACTTGGGTACTCTGATGGGCTGGTGACAGGTACTCTGGTACTTTGATGGGCTGTGACAGGTACTCGGGTACTTTGATGGACAGGTGACAGGTACTCGGGTACTTTGATGGACAGGTGACAGGTACTTTGATGGAGAGGTGACAGGTACTCTGATGGGCTGTGACAGGTACTCTGATGGGGTAGTGACAGGTCCTCTTTATTAGGGGGGTATCAGTGTGCTTGGTGTACACAGAAGGCGGTAATGAGCTGTAACCGCAATCTCCCTCTCACACACGATTGGTGTGTGAGAGGGAGAGCCCGGTAACAGCTCGTTACCGCGGTTTGTTTACATCACATGACCGGCTGTGATTGGACACAGCCTGTCACGTGGTAAAGAGCCAATTCCATTGACTCTTTACACTGATCGGAGCTGGGCTTTGTCCTAGGGACAACCCTCAGCCCCGTTCGCAGCGCTGCGCGCGCACGAGCTGCGTGCACGGTCTTGTCGGTAGTGACCGGCTGTGATTGGACACAGCCGGTCACGTGGTAAAGAGCCAAATCTATTGGCTCTTTACCCCAATCGGGGGGAACACGACCCTCGGGGACACGATTGATCTGCAATCGCCGCGCTGCGGTCCCCCAAGGGGGGGACTCTGATGAGGACCCCTAATGTATAGGGGGACTCTGATGGGGACATAATCCAATGTTGTCTTATTTCCACTCTTCCACTTTCTATCATCTCACCTTGCCTGTTTCTGTCTGCTGGGCCATTAACTTCACACATATGTGGACTCCAGATCAGCCGAGAACTTCATCAAACAATTGTTGGCCCCAAAATTGGGTATTCCTTTTGTCATCTTGTATATTCCCCTCTCTGTGTCTGTATGGAGCAGTCTTAATTTCGTAGACAAAAACATTTTTGTCAAAAGTTTCATCAGCGGACTTTTTACAGTGACGAAAACGAAACAAAAAGTACACCACATTTTTGTCCATTGACGAAACCTATGACTAAAATTATTTCCGTTTTCCTCAATTAATGAAAACAAAATGATAACATTGAGGGAGGGATGTTTACCCATGTGAACTTCCAGCTTCCCTGGTGCTCCACCTGTGTGTAGAACCCATGAGTACTTTCTTTCTCGGCAAGAAAGCGAGTCTGTAGTGCGCTTAGCAGTTAGCACTGTGCAGCATTACAGGCCACCTCAGATGACTGTCCAGTGCAGCACTGTACATTATAGGCCTCTTCTGAGTGCCGTCATCCAGAGCACTCTACATTACATCCAACAAACACAAAAAATGTTTCCTGCGCTGTGTGGTAGGCCTTGGTGTAATAGGGTGCTTGTGTTCTGAGATTTCTGTATGGATAATGCACGCCTCCCTGCCTCTCACAGACTGGGGAAGTCCAAAGCACTAAAACATAGAAAAAAATAGAAGCGCATTATCCTCAGTAACAGATTTTATTGAATAAAAGTAGGTATCATACTCACAAGTGTAAACTTGAAAACAAGCACATCAAATCATTCCTCCATGAGAGTCCATGTGAAGCTATCAACATCCCCATGGGGCTAACAAGGAATGGCATATGAATGATTTTATGTGCTTGTAGTCAAGTTTACACTTGTGAGTACGATACCTACTTTTTATTCAATAAAATCTGTTACTGAGGATAATGCGCTAGGCCTTTCTATATTCTTTTATGTAACTGTGCATTATAGGCCTCTCCTCAGACCACCATTCAGAGCACTGTGCAGCATTACAGGCCTCCTCAGACCACTGTCAAGAGCACTGTGTATTACAGGCCTCCTTAGACCACCATCCAGAGCAATGTGCAGCATTACAGGCCTCCTCAGACCACCATCCAAAGCACTGTGAATTACAGGCCTCCTTAGACCACCATCCAGAGCAATGTGCAGCATTACAGGCCTCCTCAGACCACCATCCAAAGCACTGTGTATTACAGGCCTCCTTAGACCACCATCCAGAGCAATGTGCAGCATTACAGGCCTCCTCAGACCACCATCCAAAGCACTGTGAATTACAGGCCTCCTCAGACCACTGTCAAGAGCACTGTGTATTACAGGCCTCCTTAGACCACCATCCAGATCACTGTGCAGCATTACAGGCCTCCTCAGACCACCATCCAAAGCACTGTGAATTACAGGCCCCCACAGACCACTGTCCAGAGCACGGTTAAGCATTACAGGCCTCCTCAGACCATTCAGAGCACTGTGCAGCATTACAGGCCTCTCAGACCATCATCCTAGAGCACTCTGCAGCATTACAGGTCTCCTTAGACCATCAGTGAAAACTATGAGAGAAATCTGTGCAAAGACTAAAGTGCTAGTACATTCATGTAAACAAAACAGGAGTAGCAGCTGAGCACAATGTTCAACACAAAAACATTAAAACGCAATCTAAGTAAGAGGTGCAGCGCTACAAATATTAAACAAAGTTCATGAGTTCATATACGGATTAAAAGCAAGTCTTGCAAGAGAGGATAGATCCCATCTGCCTTGATAGAAAGATAACTTGACAATCACCACCGTGTGCACACCACTCTTACCCTCACTTATGCGACCCCCTGAATAAGGGTTGTCAATTGCGCCTTGTTTACAATAAACAGCTTGGGAGCCGTTCCTCACTTCCAGGCAATTCCACACTCCCAGTAGTAGGCAGATAGGACACACCAACCCGTTCAGCCAAATTTTTTGCACATTTTTACACTTGAAGAATTCCTCTTCTCCTATAAATCCAATCTCCTCCCCTTGTCTAGCCCAGGAAGCAAACTCCTGGAGCCAGGAGTTTGTTTCCTGGGCCAGAAAAGGGGAGAAGATCGGTTTTATAGGAGAAGAGGAATTCTTCAAGTGTAAAGATGTGCAAATAATTCGGCTGAACGGCTTGGTGTGTCCTATCTGCCTACTACTTGGAGAGTGGAGTTGCCTGGACATGAGGAACGGTTCCCAGGCTGTTTATTGTAAACATGGCGCAATTGACTACACTTATTCAGGGGGTTGTATAAGTGAGGGCAAGAGCAGTGTGCACACGGTGGTGATAGTCACATTATCTTTCTATCACAGCAGACGGGATCTATCCTCTCTTGCAAGACCTGGGTTTGATTTCTTATATAAACTCATGAACTTTGTTTCCTATTTGTAGCATTGCACCTCTCCTTAGACCATGGTCCAGAGCTCTGTGCAGTATTACAGGCCTCCTCAGACCACCTTCCAGAGCACTGTGCATTACAGGCTTCCTCAGACCACCATTCAGAGCACTGTGTAGCATTATAGGCTTCCTCATACCACCATCCAGATTACTGTGCAGCATTACAGGCCTCCTCAGACCACCCTCCAGAGCATTGTGCAGCATTACAGGCCTCCTCAGACCACCGTCCAGGGTACTAGGTAGCATTACAGGCTTCCTCAGACCACCGTCCAGAGCAATGTGCAGCATGACAGGCCTCCTCAGACCACCATCCAGAGCACTATGCAGCATTACAGGCCTCCAGCCCACCATCCAGGGAACTGTGCAGTATTACAGGCCTCCTCAGACCACCGCCAAGAGCACTGTGAATTACAGTCCTCCTCAGACCGCCATCCAGGGTACTGTGCAGGATCACAGGCCTCCTCAGACCGTTCAGAGCACTCTGCATTACAGGTCTCCTCAGATCACCGCCCAGAGCACTGTGTACATTACAGGCCTCCTCAGACCCTGTCCAGAGTACTGTGCAGCATTACAGGCCTCCTCAGACCACTGTCAAGAGCACTGTGTTTTTACAGGCCTCCTTAGACAACAGTCAAGAGCAATGTGTGTTACAGGCCACCTCAGACCACCGTCCAGAGCACTGTGCAGCATTACAGTAGGGTGACCACATTTCCAAACTGCCATTCAGGGACAACCCCCCACGCACCCTCGCGCCCGCCCGAAAAAAAGATTTTTGATGCTTTTTTTTTGACAATTTTTGGAAAAACAAAAGCATACACTTGTGTCACCTTCTTCTTCATTACTGCCCCCACTTGCGTCACCTTCTCCTTCATTACTGCCCCCCACTTGTGTCACCTTCTCCTTCATTACTGCCCCCACTTGTGTCACCTTCTTCATTACTGCCCCCACGCGTGGCACCTTCTTCTTTATTACTGTCCCCTCAGTTGTTGTTCCCCTGTGTCAACTTCATATCCCCCACTTGTCAGCCTCATGTATTTGCTGTGACAGTAATGCATGAGGCTGACAAGTGGGGGATGGGGGCACTTCATTTATTATTGTCCCCCACTTGTCAGCCTCATTTTTTATCCCCCCCACTTGTCAGGCTCGTTTCATATTGCCTCCACTTGTCAGCCTATTTTTATTGCCACCCCCCACTTGTCAGCCTCTTTTTATTGCCCCCCACTTGTCAGCCTCTTTTTATATTGCCTCCAGGCCTGGGCCCCACTTTGTTAGCCTTATTTATTACTTGTATTACTATTGTCCCCAGTGCTCACCTTCTAGACTTTGCTCCCCCTGGTCCAGTCCACTCCTCAGGCAGCCGGGCGGCTCGGGCTCAAGGAGACTAAAGAGGAGATGTGTCGGAGTCGGGCCTCGAGCCGGGCTGCGCTGCGGCCGGGCAGCTGTGAGATCTAAGCCAGCCAGAGAGCCAGGCCAGCACTACAGAATGCAGCCCCCTGCCGGCCGGGAGGTAGGTGGGTGAAGAAGACTAGAGGAGACGCTCTCTGCCTGCTCTCTCTGGGCGCCGCGGCGGCCGGCAGAGAAGGAGAGGAGATGGATGGAGGGGAGGAGCACTGTGTACACAAGCCTCACTCCTGTCTGCCTCGCCCTCGCTCTGCGAATGTGATGTCACTGGTTGCTAGATGCCAAGCGGGGCAGCCCTAGCAACCAGTCTGGAAATCTGCTATTAAGGTGGAGGCTGACTGGCTGTGTGTCCTCATTTCATTCTGGGACACTGTATTGTCCCGGAATGAAGGTACCCAGGACACAAATGTAAATTGTGGGATAGTCCCAGGCAATCCGGGACACGTGGGCACCCTACATTACAGGCCTCCTCAGGCCACTGTCCAGAGCACTGTGCAACATTACAGGCCTCCTCAGACCACCGTCCAGAGCAATGGGCAGCATTACAGGCCTCCTCAGACCACCATCCAAAGCACTGTGAATTACAGGCCTCCACAGACCACCGTCCAGAGCATGGTACAGCATTACAGGCCTCCTCAGACCATTCAGAGCACTGTGCATTACAGGCCTCCTCAGACCACCGCCCAGAGCCTTGTGCAGCATTACAGGTCTCCTAGGACTGTCCAGAGCACTGTGTATTACATGCCTCCTCAGACCATCCAGAGTGGCTAAATATGTATCTTTGAGTTTGCTCAAACCTTAATACCATGAATATTAACATGATATTAGATTTTTTTGCTCCAGGAGTATAAAATGAGTTTGGAAACTCTAGAGAAATGCTTAAAATTACAATTTAACTAAACCCATTCGATTTTAGTCAACTAAAATCATTTTTGTCGAATAAAATTTACTGCAGATTTTAGTCAACTAAATATGACTAAAACTAAAACAATTTCAGATGACTAAAATGGGAGTAAAATTTAAATAGCATTTTAGTCAAAAGACTATGACTGAGCCCTGGTTCACACCAGTACGCTCAGCAATATCGCATATGATTAGCACCGCATTGCAGTGCTAATCATATGTGATGTCCGTGCGATGCGATTTCAGCCATACAGATTGTATGGCTGATATCGCATTGCATTTGGACCAAACACGCACAGGACCCTTTATTCGGCCCGCAGCAGAATCGGATCGCATGAGTGTTCATACCCATGCAATCTGATTCCTGTGCAAGTTTGCAGTTTGCACTGCGATATGCAAGCTTAAAAGGGGGTGTCGTTAACAATGTATTGACACCTCCTTTCAGTTTCCATGGGGCAGTGTGAACTGCCGTGCGAGTCGGGTGTGATGCGGGAAACCGCAGTGGTTTCGCAGGGTTCCCGCATTGCACCTATGTGAACCGGGGCTGAAACTAAATCGAAATCTGGTATGGATGTTTCTACCTTGGCCATGGTTCCTGTGCACTTCCAAACTCTCACTATCACTATGCACAGCAGAGCTTTGCATCATGAGGAAATCTCCTTTCTGGCACAGTAGGGAAAGTGGAGATCAAAATTCAGGTCCAGCCATACACCCGAGTAGCCAGAAACCTAAAGCATTCAGCTTTAGTGTGGCATGGTCTGCAGAGCACATAAACTTGATGGTTTGCAGGGTGCAGAGATAAGTTGGTCTACAGAGCACAGAGACGAGATGGTCCACAGGGTGCATTGTCGAGGTGCTCTGCAGGGCACAATGTTGAAATGTTTCTTCGTTTCACAGGATGAAGAGATGGATGGCCCTTAGGGCGCAGAGAAGGGATGGATCTTGTGGAGCAGAAATGAGATGGCCTGCAAGATGCATTGTCATTACTCAGAACACAAAGGAGAGATGTTTAGCAGGGCAAAGAGACGAGATGTTCTTCGGGGCATAGAGATGGGAAATTCCACAAGGCGCAGAGACACAGGGGGTATTGAATTAGAATAGAATAGATTAGAATAGAATGGAAAAGAATAGAATAGAAAATAAAAGAATGGAATAGAAAAGATTAGAGTAAAACAGAGCAGAATAGAATGGAAAATAAAAGAATAGAACAGAATAGAAAATAATAGAATAGAAAAGAATAGAGTAAACAGAAAAAATATAATAGAATAAAATAGACTAGAAATTAAAGGAATGGAATAGAAAAGAATATAATCATTAACCACTTGCTTACCGAGCACTTAAACCCCCTTCCTGCCCAGACCAATTTTCAGTTTTCAGCGCTGTCGCACTTTGAATGACGCGGTCATGCAACACTATACCCACATTAATTTTCTTTTCACACAAATTGAGCTTTCGTTTAGTGGTATTTAATCACTGCTGGGTTTTTTATGTTTTGTTAAAAAAAAACGGAAAAAGACTGAAAATTTTGAAAAAAAACCCCAAAACCGTTTTATAGTTTGTTAGAAAATTTTGCAAACAGGTAATTTTTCTCCTTCATTGATGTATGCTGATGAGGCTGCACTGATGGGCACTGATGGGCTGCACTGATGGGCACTGACAGGCTGCACTGATGGGCAATGATAGACACTGATAGGTGGCACTGGTGGGCACTGATGAGGTGGCACTGGTGGGCACTGAGAGGTGGCACTGATGGGTGGCACTGATGGGCAGCACTGATGGACATTGATAGGTGGCACTGAAGGGCACTAATAGGTGGCACTGATGGGTGGCACCAATGGGCACTGAAGGGCACTGGTAGGTCACACTGATAGGCAGCACTGCTAGGTGGCAGTGATGGGCACTGATTGGCACCACTGGTGGGCATTGATAGGTGGCACTGCTGGGCATTGATAGGTGGCACTGGCGGGCATTGATAGGTGGCACGGACATGTGTTGGTGTTCACTGATTGGTAGCACTGGCAGGTAGCACTGGCAGGCAGAACTGGTGGGCACAGATGAGGTGGCTGTGTCCCTTCCTCTTTGGGATCGATGTTCTTTTCATGGAAGCCTGTAATCGGCTTTTTTCTCTCCTCACACTGTCAGCGTGAGGAGAAAAAATATGATTACCGAGCTTCTGTTTACATCACATGATCAGCTGTCTTTGGCTGACAGCTGATTACGTGGTAAAGGGCTGCGATCTGCCCCTTACTCTGATCTGTGATCAGCCGATCTTCATTGACTCGGCGATCACAGAGCATGTCACGCGTAAAGTAGGTCTGCGCTGTAGCCATCATTCGGCTATGGCGCAGATGCGAAGTGGTTAAGAACAGAATAGAACAGAACATAAAAGAATGGCATAGAAAGGAATAGAATAGAATATAAAAAAAACAATAGGGGGGGCGGGCCTGGACATGGCCGAGTGAGGACAAGTTTTCGGTGAGCACCTGGCTTCTCCCTGTCCTTCCCGGCTTATACAGCACAAAAACCCAGGCATGCTGTCTGCAAAAAGGCACAGGACACTCTCAACCACCCGCAGGAGCCATACAAACAGCCCACAAGGCGAATTGCACCGATTCTTCTCCAGGCTACAGCACCTGTCTCCGGGAGCCAGGGTGGCGGCGCCACGTGGCCCTACACAGGAGGCCCAACTCTCTCAGAACTTAGCGCAACCACTGGTCTCTCCTACAAGCTCCCTGCAGGGAACCCCGGCGGTGTTCCTTACAGATATGAGATACAGAAATCGCAATACTCTGGGGAGGCTGGCCTGGACAATGATGTCTGGGCTATGCTGCAGGCACTCCCGACCAAATCGGACATTGAGGCACTGATCCTCCGGCTGGAAGAGACTCACCGCCACGACATACAGGCGGTGCGGGCGAACCTGCAATCAGTGGAAGCTAAAGTGACTACGGGAGAGGCATCGCTGCTGGTTCTGGAGCAACGGGTGAGGACCCTGGAGCAATCTAGGGATTCCCAGGCGGAGACGGCAGTGCAGCTACAACTATACCTTGAGGACCGGAGCCGTTGGAACAACCTTCGGCTCCGGGGCCTCCCAGAGGCCACTGGTCCCGAGAACCTAGCAGAGACGGCATCCGCAATCTTTAACAGCATATTAGACCCGGTCCCACCGACGTTGGAGTTCAACCGGATCCACCGTGCATTGGGCCCTAGATCGCCTGACCCAAACAGACCGAGGGATGTGATCTGCCGGATACATCGCTATACCCAGAGGGAGGCCATTCTCAGGAGAGCCTGTGAGCATGGGGAAGAGGACTTTGATGGAGCTTCAGTGAAAATTCTTCCGAACCATGTTACAACCACTGTTGGAGTTGGCTAGAGCGCAGGGATCCACCTACCGCTGGGGTTTCACTTTCCGCAACGCGGCCTGCTCATTCACTCTGTGTTCCCCATCGGATCTGCCCGCCCTCTTCTCCTTCATGGAGGTCGCTCCTATTCAAGTACCTGACTGGCTGATGCATCTCCCGAGTCCCAGAGGTCTCCCGGCGGGCCGCAACTCGCTACCACCACACCCGTAAAGGGCAAGACGGAGATCCCGAGCTCCTTCCCTGGAGCAGGCACGTGAGTCTTAGGGGGTTGATTGGATATCTCTCTGTCCCTAGACCACCTCAAGTCTGTGTCACATCCACTTACCCTGCTGCTGGAGACACCGTTTTGTTGTTTGCCCGTTGGGGAACCCCCCCTTTATACCTGTCAGCTCACACGGACATAGTCCCCTAAACCCCATCTGTGACTCTAGAGATGCCGTTCTTGTCGCCCCCATTGAGCCACCTTGCGAGGGGTCTGAGCGTCTAGCTACCAGACCCGGTAAGTGAGACAGACTTTGTTGATGGATGACAGCAGTGGCGGCTGGTGACGTTTTAAGATGGTGGGGCGCCAGACCCCGCCCTTCCTTTTTGCCCCATCCCACTTCTTAGAAGCCACACCCCTTATAGGCTCCACCCACTCTGTACACAATGTACAGTATAACTCAGCTGTCAGTCCTAATTCTCAATAAAATATTGCTGGCTCATTCATCCATTAAATCCCAAAGGTAAAGAATTACATGAGCTGTGAGGTCTGCACAGGAACCGAGCACAGACTGGCATTATGTGGGGTTTCATATCCCATCAAGCTCCATCCTAATTCCTTATTTTATGATATGAACGCTGGAAATCCTCCACTAACCCCTGACACAAGGTGAGCCATAGAAATGTCCCTGGTTTTTTGAACTGACTGGCTTCCCTAACATAAATCTTCATTATCTCTCAAAAAAAAGTTCAAAATGTAATTATAAAATCAGGTGCTTTAATATGGCATTCATTGGAAAGCAGTTATTGTAGAGGAATTGTCATGACTATACATTCCTCTTGTTCTGATGTTTGATGCTGAGATACACAGAGGCTGAGCACAGGCAGCTTCAACCAACACAAAGAACAAGAAAGGTGCGCCTCTAAGTGCAGTAGTGTATAAAACAAATTTATTAAACAAGATTAAAACTACTCACAATGGTAGTGTGCAGGTGCGCATTGCAGTGTCAGCCACTGCTGGCTATAGTTGTCCTTGGTCTGTCTGGAATGGCTGCTGGGATGAGGTCCTGGTCTGCCTGGCGGTGGTGGGCTGGGGGGGCGGCGTCGGTGGTTCCCGGCGTCTCCTCCTCTGGCTCTGGTGGATTTTGGCGCGAACGACTGTTCGGGCGTTCGTTCGGTCCGTGCAGGGCAGATGCAGGTGGTCCTCTTCGTCCAATGGGCAGCTGGAAACGGCGACGCGTTGCGGGGCTCCTGCCCCTTCTTCAGGCCGTGAATCCGTGAAGCTTCAACCAACACAGCAACTCCACTGCTGGGGACTTGTTGGTCCCTGCATTGGAAGTCATGAATCATTGCTTACAATGCACTGAATGCAGGGATGAAGAAGTCACCAGGAGTGGAGTTGCTGTTTTGGTTGAAGCTGCCTGCTAAACAGTAAAGTATGAAGAGGGTGTGCGGTGCTGCTGAGCTCTGTGGTTTCCCAATGTCAGCAGACTAATTGCTGATCAATTACTGCCTGTGTATCCCTGAGAACTCCCTGTGATATACATGCTGGCTCAGAGTTCTTATCCTACTGCTGAGCTTTGGAAGGGACCTGTGTCAGCCTTATGTGTAATCTATGGATGCAGACTAATCACTGCCTGTGTATTGCTGGGAGCTCCCTGTCATGTGTGAGATCTTACCTTGCAGGCATTGCTGTGCTTGGATACCTGGCTTCCCCATGTCCTCTCCCTCTGCTCTGTATAGGATGGTGGGTGGGGGAAGGGTCCTTGGTGGAGAGGGGAAACACTGCTGGAGAGGTAGAGACTAAGTGTCGGAGTGCGACTTGTGGAGGGGGGGACCTGGCTAGACAGCAGGCTAGAATGTGTAACTGCAGACAGAGAAAATCTTGGCTCCCCCCCAGGCAGAGACCAAATGGACTAGGCAGTTTAAGGTCTGCAGATTCAGACGTCCTAAAAAGCTCCTATTCTCAGAATGGAATGTTGGAAAGCAGCCAATGAGGGTGGAGAATTCATTTTACTGTGTTCTAGATAGGGTTTTTTAATGAGATTTGGGACGTTTGCCCTGTTGCTAGGTAGATTACACTTCTCTTTCTTATCGAATCTGTCTATTCCAGCAATTAGCAACAGAAGCACAGCTAGAGAGAAATTCCAAAGATTTTTTTTTCTTTGGAGTTTCTCTTTAGCTGTGCTGCTGTTGGTTAATAATTATAGTTAATTTTTATTTTTATTTCTTACTTATTTTTTTGGTGGGGCGCCGTCCGTACAGCCCTTATGGACGAGCCTCCACTGGATGACAGCCAGTCAGTTGGTGCACCACTAGCCATGCAGGAGCCTGGAGTGCATCTGCATAGCACCTCGCGGCTAGTTTACCGGGAACATGGGGATGGCTGGGTGGGGTGGACGACATTGCGGCCGCACCAACTGTCCTGCACTGGAACTGCCAAGGTGTGAGCGTGGTGGTGCATCCCCTGTCACTCGGGAGGGAGCCCCCCCTGCATGCCTCCACCGTCAGAACTGATATGGCAGCGCATATAACTTTGGATACCATAACCTGCCATGCTTCTCAGAGTTCCTTGGCATTCCCCTCTATTTGGGGGACGGAATTTCCCAGATACTTAAGTGGAGCTTGGCGGGCGGGTGGTGGGAGGTGGGGGGGGTGCGGGATGGGGGGTGTATGCATTGCTGCCGCAATATGTATACTTTTTCCTTTAGGACAGGTATGTGGACTTTTGCTCTTTGTGGTGTGGGGGGGGCTTGGGTGGGGGGGTGCCCTGTGGTGTACAGCGGAGACATTCTTCATCTGGGCACGTGGACTGGCAGACTGAGTAGTGAGGTGATCGGGGATTGGTAATGTACCCTACTATCCCCGACATGTGGCACACAAATATATGTGGTGTTGTACTAGTTGTTCCTTGTGTGCTGTTCTGTTCAAGGTTTTTCTTTTTGTTGTTTGTTCTGTATGCTCTTAGTGTTAATAATGACGGATTTCTAGTTAAGCTTCACCAGCACTGCTTGGTGAATCCTGGTTGATCTTTCCATTAACATAGCTGGGGAGGTTGGGGACAGCTGGGGGCTCCCTCTGGCGGCTGTCTCCATCCATTCTCCCCATTAGGACCACGCTCAATACCCAGTGGGCTTCCCCTGGAGAGCGTAGTGCAAATCTTGCATTACTCTTAGTTTATGTTCTGAGGGTTTTCCCTCCTCTCTAATATTCCTTTCTTCACTCTCTTATCTCTTCTTATTCCGCTCTACCACTCCGGTCGGGCATTGGAATCTACCTCTCATGCTTACCTATTTTTCTTTCTCTATTATCCTCTGCTTTTTTTCCCTCCCTTTCCCTTTCCCTTCACCTCCCCCCCTTTTTTTTGTGTGCTCCCTTCCTGTTACCTGCAAGCATGGACACTGTCAAAATAATTTCAATCAATGCTAGAGGACTTAATGTCCCCGAGAAGAGGTGGATGATGCTGCATGAGTTACACCGCATGGCTGCAGATGTGGCATACGTGCAGGAGACCCACTTCAAGGATGACAAACTGCCGATCCTAAGAAATAGGCACTTCCCAACAGTATACCACTCTACCTACCCAGGGGCTAAGGCAAGAGGAGTGTCCATCATGATTTCTAGGGGGGTGCCGTGGACATGTTTGGACAGTATAGCGGACCCAGAGGGGCGTTACCTGTTCTTGAGGGGCACGATAGGAAGCTCACAATAACCTTGGTGAATTTATATGTCCCTAACAGTCAGCAGGACCATTTTATAAGTAAGACTCTGGTGAAACTGGTCGAGTTTACGGAGGCCCAACTTATTTTGGGGGGGGATTTCAATGTCCCGCTGATTCCTGATGAGGACACATCCTCCAGGGCCTCCTTGATCTCCCAAAGTGCGCGTAAATGCATTAACAGATCACTTCAACAGGCTCAACTAATAGACGTTTGGCGCCTTTTACATCCTGGTGAAAGATATTACACATTTTACTCCCCACCCCACGCAGTCTACTCACGCATTGATTACTTTCTTACCCCACATGCCCACCTACATGCGGTTCGGGAGGCCTCCATTGGGTCCATCACGTGGTCGGACCACGCCCGGTAACTATATCCTATGCCCTGACAGACACGTACGCATCCCCGACCAAGGTGTGGAGGCTTAATGAAAGCCTACTACAGGACAAAGAAGTGAGGGCGAACATTATCAGGGAACTGACCCTATATTTTCAAACCAATGATATTGGTTACTGCGACCCTGGGGTGGTATGGGAGGCCCACAAGGCAACTATCAGAGGAGTTCTCATCAAACATGGGGTGCGTCTCAAAAAGAGACGTACACAGCTACTGACGCCTCTTTTACGTGATCTACAGGCAGTGGAAGGGCGACACAAACATGCCCCCAACACTGACTCGGACAGAGAGCTCCTGGAGCTCCGTAAGCGAGTCACGGCAGGTCTGCCGTAAGATCGCCTATGAGTCGGGGAACAAATGCGGCAAAGTGCTTGCTCAATCCCTACGGGCACAGACACTAGCGAATTACGTACCGCATATTATATCACATGCAGGCCATAGGGTTGTTCTCCCCAATCAAATCGCTGAGGAATTCCATACATTTTATGATGCACTATACAACTTACAGGTCCCCCCCCTCCCTAGACCGCATAAACGACTATATCTCCTCTGCAAGTATGCCTGCACTTTCGCGGGAGGTGGCGATGGCAATGGAGGAACCCATTATCCTAACTGAACTACAGCGGGCAATAGGGGCTGCCAAGGCGGGGAAGGCTCCAGGCCCACACAATCCAGTATTACAAGACACTACTCCCCAGCTGGGTCAGCCTATGGTCAAGCTGTTTAACAACCTAGGGATTATGGCATCCTTCCACAGAGACACCCTTCTTGCCCACATTTCAGTAATTCCAAAGGAGGGGAAAGATCCTTCCTCCTGTTACAGGCCCATATCTTTACTGAACACAGGCCTGAAAGGTTTTACCAATATCATAGCAACCAGGTTACAGCAACACCTTCCTACTTTGGTCCATCTAGATCAGGTCGGTTTCGTTCCCACTAGGGAGGCCAGAGACAACACCATTAAGGTCCTTAACTTGATCCACGTGGCCAACACCTCCAACACTCCGTCCATCTTTCTGGGCACAGGTGCAGAAAAGGCCTTCGATCGGGTCCACTGGCCTTTCATGTTGTCAGTCTTGGATAAAGTGGGGCTGGGCCGCAACATGCTGAATTGGATCTTGGCCATCTACTCGACTCCCAAAGCTAAGGTGAGAGTGAATGGGGTTCTTTCCAGCCCCCTGAACATCACTAATGGCACGCATCAGGGATGCCCGATATCCTTGCTCTTATTCGCGCTGTCCCTGGAGCCCTTCCTGTGCAGGGTACGCTCAAACCCGGACGTCACAGGAGTTAAAGTGGGTGGCATCCAGCATTCCCTCATGAAGCCCACGATTTCCCTACCTATTAAAAGAATTTGAAATATATTGTGCCCTGTCAAATTTAAAAATCAATTTTACTAAGTCAGAAGCCATGGGGATTGGCGTCCCGGCCCGTTCTCTTGCGCACCTACAAGCCTGCTTCAAATTAAAATGGCTCGGCCCTGAAATACCTGGGCACGTTTATTCCCGTAAAATGAACCAAACTCTTTGACCTGAACTTCCCCCCTCTCCTAAAGGAGGTTCGACGCCTTCTAGACACCTGGCATACTGGCCTACATTCATGGCTTGAATGCTGCAGTATAGTAAAAATGAACATACTCCCCAAATTCCTCTATCTCTTTCAGGCACTACCGATCTCCATTTCTAGTGGATACCTTAAGCAAGCACAATCCATGGTAACAGATTCCGTGTGGGCTCATAAACAACCCCGGCTGAACAGGAAGATACTAACTCTTCCTAAACCATATGGAGGACTGGCTCTGCCAGACCTTTGGAGGTATCAACAGTAGAGTTGAGCGAACCCGGACTGTGAAATTCGGGTCCGTACCAGACTTTGGGGTGTCCGTGCCCCGAACCTGATCCAGGACATTTAAAAAAAAGTCCGGGATCGGGTTCGGTATTCAAGTATTTTTGGCGCCTTTTCTATAGCTGCTGGGTAGCCAATCAACAAGCTTTTCACTAGTTTGCACTTAGAAGCCATCACAGCCATGCCTACTAATGGCATGGCTGTGATTGGCCAGTGCATCATGTATCCCAGCCTCTATATGAGGCTGGAGTCACATAGCACGTTTCAGATCATCTCAGACTAGAGTAGGGAGAGCTTAATGGCGGTGCTGTGAGGGAAAGATTAGCGTTCACTACCATTTCAGACTGCATTAGGGAGATCTTCATTGCGGTGCTGTGAGGGAGACATTAGCGTTCAGAACCATCTTATAGTGCATTAGGGAGACGTTCCTGCCTGTGCTGTGAGGGAGACATTAGCGTTCAGAACCATCTTATACTGCATTAGGGAGACGTTCCTGTTGGTGCTCTGAGGGAGAGTTTATCATTCTAAAACCATCTACTACTGCATTAGGGAGACGTTCCTGTTGGTGCTCTGAGGGAGAGATTATCGTTCTAAAACCATCTACTACTACATTGGGGGAGGGATTACGTCATCATCTACCAAAATCTTGCTATTAGAGAGGGAGTCTCGT
>BLSH010429216.1:253591-274656 GCA_018402905.1 Glandirana rugosa | reverse complement strand
ATACAGATTAGTGCTTGGTGTTTTTGTGGGGGGATTTTTGCTGACATATAATGCTCATACATCTTTGGGGGGGTACAGTTTGGCATGTTCGCCCTGGGCTCTAGATAAGCTTGTCCCGGCTTCAACCTTTCTAAAAAGTTTTAGCCGGTGTTAGGGATGCCAGAAACGCCCATGCTGGAGTGTTCCTTGACCCTTTTACAGTCATAGGGGGCGGAGGGGGGGTTTAATCCGGTAAGCCAACTGACGGCTGTCAGATGGAAGTGATCCGGCGGCCCTACAGCAGCCTGGATTACTTGCACTTACCTCTGTATATGTTGGTTCCCCCAACCTGCACACCCCCACCATGTTTATCAGGCTCTGTGCACCAACCAGTGGATCTGGGACAGGCATGGCGAGTGCTGTTGGTTAGAGGGGAGGGAGATCAGAGAACGTCCATTCATTGATCTCCCTTTCCTACTAATGACCCAGAAATTACATGTAAAACATCACTTCGGGATCCCGGTGTCACTTTCTCCAGCCAGTATGGCCATGGAAGAACAATCTGCATTCCATTAGTTTTGTTGAAGGACAGGTGAGACATCAGGGGTCTTGGGGGACTTCGGGGTCCTGGTGTCACTTTCTCCAGCCAGTATGGCCATGCAAGAACAATCTGCATTCCATTAGTTTTGTTGAAGGACAGGCGGGACATCAGGGGTCTTGGGGGACTTCGGGGTCCTTGTGTCACTTTCTCCAGCCAGTATGGCCATGGAAGAACAATCTGCATTCCATTAGTTTTGTTGAAGGACAGGGGAGACATCAGGGGTCTTGGGGGACTTTGGGGTCCTGGTGAAACCTTTTCTAGCCAGTATGGCCATGGAAGAACAATCTGCATTCCATTAGTTTTGTTGAAGGACAGGTGAGACATCAGGGGTCCTGGGGGACTTCGAGGTCCTGGTGTCACTTTCTCCAGCCAGTATGGCCATGGAAGAACAATCTGCATTCCATTAGTTTTGTTGAAGGACAGGTGAGACATCAGGGGTCCTGGGGGACTTTGAGGTCCAGGTGAAACTTTCTCCAGCCAGTATGGCCATGGAAGAACAATCTGCATTTCACTGGTTTCGTTGAAGGACAGGTGAGACATCAGGGGTCCTGGGGGACTTCGAGGTCCTGGTGTCACTTTCTCCAGCCAGTATGGCCATGGAAGAACAATCTGCATTCCATTCGTTTTGTTGAAGGACAAATGAGACATCAGGGGTCTTGGGGGACTCCGGGGTCCTGGTGTCACTTTCTCCAGCCAGTATGGCCATGGAAGAACAATCTGCATTTCACTGGTTTCGTTGAAGGACAGGTGAGACATCAGAGGTCTTTTAGACCCCTGATGTCTCATTAAATAGAACCTGTCACCAAAAAATGCATCAAATAGGGGACTTTTTTTCCCTTATGTGATTAAAAATAAAGTTTAGTGAAAACAAAAATATTAAAAAAGTGTGAAAAATTAAAGTTACACTCAAGCACTTAAAATCCTCCCAAAAAATCTTTGAGTCTTCCCCACAAGTACAAAGTAAAATGCAAGCATCGGGGGCACCTACACATCAAAATATAAATTGCGCTACATATGCTGCACATGCCGGAATGCAATAATTGTAGGCTCATTATTCCTGGTTAAAGTGGTTGTAAACTTCAGACATTAAATCTGAACAAAGCCTATCCCTCTATAATGTGTACTTATCTCAGTCCAGAGCACTAAGTGTAATTTCTGTCTGCTGCCTCCTTCCTCTGCTATCTGCATGAGTCACTCTGATGAGTTTTCCTGACACCAAGAGATAAATGGTGACAAGGGAGGAATCTCCAGTACACAGCCAGTAATTGACAGCCTCAGCTCTGTTCCTGTGTGCTGTGTGAAGGGGGTGTATCTCTTCCCTCCAATCAGCTCTCAGAGCTCTCCTCATTGAGCGCTGCAGAGTCTAACTTCAGCTATCCGCCCCCGTTTTTCAGAATGCTCATACAACTTTTATAAATTTAGCACTTTGAACGGATGTAGAGAAGAGAACCTTCAGATAAACAGGTACAACTTTTTATTTAATCTCTGTGTATCACCTAAGGCCAGCCACTTCACTGGGGATATGGAAGGATTTACAACCACTTTAACTCTAAACTGATGACCTGAAGGGACTTTGAAGGTGTCGTCTATATAAAATATAGGGTGCCGAAGTTTGTCGCCATTTCGCGGCCGCATGCTTGACATGTTGGGTATCTATTTACTCGGCACAACCCCATCTTTTATGGTTTTCCTAAACAAAAAGAATAATATTTGTTTTTTTTGTGCCCTAAAAATAAACTTAGTGTATTTTTTACTGAAATTTTTCATTTCATAAACTGTTGCACCGATATTATGTGACATAAACAATGGCACTTTATTCCCCAGGGTGTCTGCTTTCAGGAAATATTTTAGGGTTTTTACCTAATCTTCAGGTGTAAAATATTTAGCAAAAAAAGAAAACCGTAAAATCTGCTCCGGCAGCAAAAGGGTTAAACATAGGAAATCGCAGTACAGGAGGCAGCGACGGCTCCCCGGGGTGACATTCATGGTCGGTGTGGAAGGTGACAGAGGATACAACACAGCTGCCTCTTCCAGGATGTGACGGTCCCAGGAGGTGTCATCAGATTACTATGACTTTGCTGCAGCCCAGGGGATGGCGGCTGGCACTATGGAGACGCCAAACGCACAAATGATAACCAACGCTGCTATCCAGGTGAACGAAATCCAGCAAGTTGGATGTTCATTTTTAGGCATTTTTCATCATTTTATATAGCAGGGTTCAGCCCATTAGGAGGGGAAGAATGTGGTCTGGCCATCTCATGCCCAAGCGGGAAGATATCCAGAGAAGTTGCGGGCCCTACGCTTTCCCTCCTCGTCAGGAACCTTTCCTTCCAGCTAGTTCTGACCCTACCAGGCGGGGTACCTGTCCCTACTTAACCCACTCGATAAAAGCTCGCCAAGCCTGGGAGCCATGGTCTTAAATAGGCTCTGCCTGAGCCAAGATGGCTGCCAGTCACCTGGGGCAGCAGCATTCAACCAGATTGCTTCCCCAGTGACCCAGGAAGCCTAGAGGAACCATGTCCCTTTTGACCCCCTTTTCAACTGTACTGTCGCTATGGATGAGCGCCACCTAGGTGTCCAGAGAAGTTGCGAGTCCTGTGCTTTCTCTCCTAGTCAAGACCTTTCCCTGCGGATAGTTCTGACCCTACCAGGCGGGGTACCTGTCCCTACTTAATCCACTTGATAAAAGCTCGCCAAGCCTGGGAGCCAGTGCCTTAAATAGGCTCTGCCTGGTCCAAGATGGCTGCCAGAGTCACTTGGGGTAGCAGCATCCAGATAGCTTCCCCGGTGACCCAGGAACCATGTCCCCCTTGACCCCATTTTCAACTGTACTGTCGCTATGGATGAGCGCCACCTAGGTGTCCAGAGAAGTTGCGAGCCCTACGCTTTCCCTCCTCATCAGGAACCTTTCCTTCCAGCTAGTTCTGACCCTACCAGGCGGGGTACCTGTCCCTACTTAATCCACTCGATAAAAGCTCACAAAGCCTGAGAGCCAGGGTCTTAAATAGGCTCTGATGGCCCAAGATGGCTGCCAGTCACCTGGGGCAGCAGCATCCAGATAGCTTCCCCATTGACCCAGGAAGTCATAGAGGAACCATGTCCCCCTTGACCCCCTTTTCAACTGTACTGTCGCTACGGACGACCTACAGTGGAGAAAGCAGACTGCACCTGCCTATGTGCAGATAGCAATAATATTAACAAATTCTGCATCTAAACAAATGGAATATAACAAATTAATAATTATGAATAATAATAAAAAGTTATTATTGTTAATTTGCTCCGTTCCATTCATTTAGATGCGGCATTCGTTATTTCGGATAATTCGTAACTTTGGATAAATTCGTATTCGTTATGCTTACTAACAGCCAAATCTGAAAGGAAATTCCAATACCTAGAATTTCATAGTTATTATAAGTCTGTTGTCATTCCGGATTTTTGTTTTTATTTTCGGATTTTCGAATTTCCAAATTTTAGAATTTTCGGATTTTTCAATTTTCGGATTTTCGAATTGTAAAGTTTCGGGAAAATGCATTAAATGGGTTTTTCGGTAATTCCAATATTTCCGAATTAACTCATTTTTCAAATTTCGTTGAAAAACTAATTCGGAACGAAACGAACTGCACATGCCTAAAATTGCTTGCAATGGTGAACATGACCATGTCACTGTGCCGACCAATGAGAAGGGACTCCAGGGGCTTCTTCTGTGAAAGAGATCACTGAATAGCTGGTGAAAAGTGAGATCACTTCAAGCCCGGGACGTTTGTATGGGCAGGAAGTGGTTAAATCCTCCCTCCAACGCTCCCCCTTCAGTCTTGCAGAGGTGTACTGGCTCCTCCCCTCATTCTTGCACAGGTTTACCGGCTCCTCCCCTCAGTCTTGCACAGGTGTACCGGCTCCTCCCCTCAGTCTTGCACAGGTGTACCGGCTCCTCCCCTCAGTCTTGCACAGGTGTACCGGCTCCTCCCCTCAGTCTGGCACAGGTGTACCTGATCCTCTCCTGGACTGAAATGGCTTCTCTGATTTCACTGCACACTCTGAGCTTCTCACATTGTGCATTAGAAGCTGCAGCAAGTCAGAGCCCCGCCTCATTTCCTGGCTGGAGGAAATCCAGTATCCTGTAGGCTTTTCCTCCCTGGCCCCGCCCCTTTCATTCATTGGATTTCAGTTCTTTCAATCATGGAGGCTCAGCATCACATGTGGGCGTTACCTATGCAAATAGAGCCCACCTAGGAACGCCCACTCCTCCAGACTGACGCCTGGCATTTTAATATTTCCATAACTCCTCCCAAGAGGAGCTGCCTGTATACAGGAATTTGTGGTCTGTTCTCTAGTGACTACATGAGTGCAGCACAGTAAGGAAACCCCCATTTATGGCTTCTGGTACGTCAGAATAAACAGGCCATTAATATGGAGCTCACACTACACACAGAGCTTCTCACAGTGTGCATCAGAAGCTTCAGCAATTTTAAAGTATCGTTCAGAAGACGCCACTCGGATGAACCCGGTGCTTGGAGAATGTATGGTCTCTGCCAGTGCTGCTCCGGCCACACTCGACGCGTTTCGCTCCCATGGATGGGGTGAAACGCGTTGGAGATGTGGCTAGAGCACCGTTGGCCAAGGCCATACATTCTCCAAGCTCCGGGTCTGTCTGAGCGGTGTCTCTTGAATGATACTTTGACACTTTTAGATCGGTGAAGCTGGCGCCTGCTCCCGTGACCCTCAGCTTTGAGCGGCGCTGCAAGCTTTTTTATTTTCACATGAAGCTTCAGCAAGTCAAATAGAGCCGCCTCATTTCCTGGCTGGAGGATGTCCAGTAACATGTAGTCCTTTCCTCCCCGACCTAGCTCCGCCCCTTTCATTCATTGGATTCCTGTTCTTTCAATTGTGGAGGCTCAGCATTACTGTGGGCGTTACCTATGTAAATACAGCCCGTCTAGGAACACCCACTCCTTTAGACTGACTCCACCCATCAAGGCATTTTGATATTTGCATAACTCCTCCCACTGCTTGCATCAGGACTGAGGGCTCTGGAGGAGTGCTGAGATGTTTTTAGGAAGCGATGTACCGCCCCCTGCCGGCCCCTCCCACCAGCCAAGATCTGCCTGCATTGCATAGAGAGGCACAGAGCCCCGGTGATGACATCACAGAGACCCGGTGATGACATCACAGAGACCCGGTGATGACATCACAGGGACTATAACAAGGTAAGTCGTGGAAACTAGAAGGTTCATTTAAATAAATAGATATGTTGATGAGGGGGGAGGGACCTGCAAAGACAGTATAAGTAGATGACACTTCAGGTTTACATTGTAGCATTTCTTCACATTGGGTTGCCAATTAAATCCTGACCACCCCAAACCAGTTATCATTGTGTAAAAGCATTGGGGGTGGTTGTAGTTCATATGACGCGCTTGGCGTGGCCTCTCCAAGCGCCATTAGATCCATTAGGGCTGACAGATGATCTCTGACGCTCTGTGCTCCCTACCAGTAGGGATCTGTCATGTGATATTTGCTGAGAAGGACTCACCTTCTATGTCGTCTACTTGCAGCTCCGGCCAGGACATCCAGGGGACGAGCGTTGTGGCCAACCTGCCGGTGCTCATTCGTCAGAACCCTTCGGATACCCTGCGAAGAGTCGTGCCAAAAGTCAGAGTAAGTTCCTTTGTTTCCTTCACTTGCCTGTCACTTATCTGAAGCAGTCTTGGATAGATTGGGATAGAACCCCTGCAAGGTTTCTCTTTGCTGTCCGTGTCCCTATTCTGAGATTTACATTCACTTCCTGTCTTGGAGGCACATCATGAAGTGGCAGAAAATCTCTGCTATCTTAAGACAATCGCCACCAGAACAGGGGTCCCCATTGCAAGATTCTCCCTCACCTCCTTACCAGCTGTTCCTGTTTGTGGCCTTTTGGCCACGGTTGGGTTGGGGCCTGAGCATGCACATGGGTGGTCGAGGGCAAGAACATATTGGCTTGCATGCCAAGGAGTGGAAGTGTACACACGTGTCAAGGAGGGAATTTAAACTACTTCAACTATGGTGGCCAGTGACAGTCGGTTTCCAGGCAGAGGTCGAGGCAGGCAAGAATAGTCAGTTTCCAGGCATAGGTCTGCCTGGAAACTGACTAACCTTGTCTTCTGCCTTTCTCAACTTCTTCTTGGAAACTGACTGTCTTTGCCTGCCTTATGCCTTGACCCCTGTCTGGAGACTGACTATCCTTGTCTACCACCTGCCTGGACCTCTGCCTGGAAACCCATTGTCAGTGCTGCATCATTGGTATCAATGGGAGGAATAGTGTCCCATCATTGGTGTCAGTGGGAAGAAGAGTTCCCCATCATTGGTGTCAGTGGGAGGAATAGTGTCCCATCATTGGTGTCAGTGGGAAGAAGAGTTCCCCATCATTGGTGTCAGTGGGAGGAATAGTGCCCCATCATTGGTGTCAGTGGGAGGAATAGTGTCCCATCATTGGTGTCAGTGGGAGGAATAGTGCCCCATCATTGGTGTCAGTGGGAGGAATAGTGTCCCATCATTGGTATCAGTGGGAGGAATAGCACCCCATCATTGGATTCAGTGGGAGGAATAGTGTCCCATCATAGGTGTCAGTGGGAGGAATAGTGTCCCATCATTGGAGTCAGTGGGAGGAATAGTGTCCCATCATTGGTGTCAGTGGGAAGAAGAGTTCCCCGTCATTGGTGTCAGTGGGAGGAATAGTGTCCCATCATTGGTGTCAGTGGGAGGAATAGTGTCCCATCATTGGAGTCAGTGGGAGGAATAGTGTCCCATCATTGGTGTCAGTGGGAAGAAGAGTTCCCCGTCATTGGTGTCAGTGGGAGGAATAGTGTCCCATCATTGGTGTCAGTGGGAGGAATAGTGTCCCATCATTGGTGTCAGTGGGAGGAATAGTGTCCCATCATTGGTATCAGTGGGAGGAATTGTGCCCCAAGGGCCTGATAACGGCATGCAAAGGGCCACTGTTTGGACATCACTGATCTAGACTGTTGGGGCCGCAAAATAATAAAGGGCCACATGAACCCCAACAATTACCAGTTCATCATGGCTGTTCAAAGAGTTCAACTTTGAAGGGTTTTCTTTTACAACCATTTGATGGCTCTGATATATATACATTTATACTATTGTGGTGAAACGTTGTCCCCTCTCGGCAGGAGGTCCTCCATGTGGCGGGAGTAGAGATGCAACTGACCGCAGCCTATTCTTTCCTGACGATACTACAAGAGGAGTCGCTTCCGGTCCACTCCTACAGCCTGTCCTTCCTACAGATTATCCTGCAGAACCTGGAACACAGAGACACGGGTGAGGGGCGCACTGCCATCCAATGAGACCTCCATATCCCCCTATTAATAATCATTTGACGTACTTTACTAGGCGCATGTCTGCCCCGCCTCAGTTCATACAATGCAACTTTATTTAAATATGTGACAAACACCTCACACTTTAGTTTCACCAGCTGGTAATGATTGACCTATCCAGTTGTATAATACACATCACACTTATTCCTCTCCTGTCCATCTACATGAGATGGGATGTTGGTCAACCATACAAAGCTGAAAGAAGAATTCCAGGTATGGATATTGTTACATAGCTCCAACTATGTGTATACCATACCTGTGTGATTCCCTACAACAGGGATCCTCAAACTACGGCCCTTCAGCTGTTGCGGAACTACACATCCCATGAGGCATTGTAAAACTCTGACATTCACAGACATGGCTAGGCATGATGGGAATCGTAGTTCCTGAACAACTGGAGGGCCATAGTTTGAGGACCCCTGCCCTAGAAGATGGAAATCACTGAAGTAGACACCGCTACTACACTGCTACTACAGTGATCCCCTCCAGCTTCTGGGTTCCACGCTAAGCATCTGCCCTGCTGCATTGTGAATGCAGGAGATCGGCTGCTCAGCATGGGCGCCATTCACAGAATGCTTTGCATGTTTTGCTAAACATTCTCTGATTGGACGAGGAGGAAAATGTGATGTCCTTACCCCACCTCATCCAATCAGACAACCCTTTGCAATTCATTGAGAAAATTATTCTAAAGGATTTTGATGTTTACGGCCGAGCCCTAGCATTTGTAGTATGTGAATATACATGGCATGGGCAATCACAGCACTACGTTGGTAGGACTTTGATAACGGTGGGAATTCACAGGCAACAAATGGACAACTGGAACATTACATGGGCAGTAAATATACTGACATAAGATAATCAGTTCAAGAAAAGGGCAATGGTGGCAATACATGGGCAAGAAATTTGCAACAATGAAAATACAAGGGCAATCACAATACCATTTTGGTAAGAATTAGATAATTGTGGTAATACACTGGCAACAAATGGGCAACAATGACAATACGTGGGCAATCACAAGAATGTATTGCCAAGAATTGGGTAATGGTGGCAAAACACTGGCAACAAATGCACAACTGTGACATTACATGGGCAGCAAATACAGTCAATAGAATTTTTTTCCAACAAAAGGGCAATGGTGGCAATACATGGGCAACAAATAGGCAATGATAGCCACGCACAGGCAATTACTGCACTACATTGGTAAGAAAAGGGTAATGGCGGCAATGCACTGGCAATAAATGGGCAACTGTGACATTGCATGGGCAGCAAATACACAGGCATACGAAAATCAGTTCAAGAAAGGGGCAATGGTGGCAATACATGGGCAAGAAATTTGCAACAATGACAATACATGGGCAATGACAATACCATTTTGGTAAGAATTAGATAATTGTGGGAATACACTGGCAACACATGGGCAACAATGACAATACATGGGCAATCACAACAATACATTGCCAAGAATTGGGTAATGGTGGCATTAAACTGGCAGCAAATGCACAACTGTGAACTTACAGTGGGCAGCAAACACACAGTCAATAGAATTTTTTTCCAACAAAATGGCAATGGTGGCAGTACATGGGCAACAAATAGGCAATGGTAGCCATGCACAGGCAATTACTGCACTACATTGGTAAGAAATGGGTAATGGCGTCAATACACTGGCACCAAATGGGCAACTGTGACATTAAATGGGCAGCAAATACACAGTCGAGAGTAAATCTGTTTAACAAAAGGGGAACGCTGGCAATACATGGGAAGCAAAAAGGCAGCAATGGCAATAAACAGGGATTCAAAATAATACTTTTGGCAACAATTACGTAATGGTGGCAATACACTGGCAACAAATTGGCAACTGTGCCATTACATGGGCAGCAAATACAGTCAAGAGAAAATTTTTCAACAAAGGGCAACAGTGGCAATGCTCAGGCAACAAGTAGGCAATGATGGACATGCATGGGCAATCATAGCACTGCAATGGTAAGAATTGTATAATGGTGGGAGTACATGGGCAACAAATTGGCAGCTGTGACATTACATGAGCAGCAAATACACCACAGTAGACATTTTTTTTAACAAAAGGACAATGGGGGCAATACATGGGCAACAAATAGGCAACAATGGCAACACACGCTATTACCATTTTACATTGGTAAGAATTGGATAATGGTGGGAATACACAGGCAACAAATGGGCAACTATGACATCACTGGGTCTACAGTAAGGTACATGCAGCCACAGAACCGCAAAGGAGGGAAATGGGACCTGCACCTGATGGGCGTGTCAAACACAGGTAAACAACAACCTAACCCCATCTAGGAGCATACGGTACTCCTGTCTTTTGCCAGGTGCTCTTTACTGACGGGTCAGATAAAGGAATGTATAGCCGGTATACAATGTGCTGCAACAATTCTCTCTAATTGGTTGTTTCTGTTGCAGGTGTGAGCAACGCATGGCTGGACACACTCCTCGCCGTTATAGACGTCTTGCCAAAGGAGACCATCAGACACGAGGTAATAAAACCCATCCCTGCCCCAGACACACAAATGTCACCAATAAAGCCCGCCTCATTTCCCACCTCATTTCCTGCCTGGAGGACATCCAACATCATCTAGCTCTTTCCTCTCCAGCCCGACTGTCCCTGGCCCCACCTCTTTCATTTCTTTTATTCATTGTGGCTCAGCATCACATGTGGATGTTACCCGGGGCGGTCTGCATGCAAATTTAGCCAACCTAGAAGCGCCCACTCCTCGAGACTGACACCTACCTCAAGGCATTTTGATATTTGCATAGCTCCTCCCTGGAGGAGTGGTGAGGCAGGGTGATGTGATGTCCTGGGGGGGGCATTCATGGCACTCTAAGGTTCTCAGCTGCTTGCCACGCTCTCCCAGCACACTGGCTGAGCTGTCAAATTTCTATTTGCAATTGAGAGCCAAGCAGGACACACTTCAGATCATGTGACCATAGCAATAGCCAATCACATGATCGGGAAGCCACCTCTACCTCCCATGAGGTTTTTTTTTTTTTTTCCCTCACCTGCTCCATCCAGAACAGAATATAAAGTTTGGCTACAGTTTGACTTTTAATTAGAATCACCGTAAGGGATGGTGACGGTAGGGCCGGTCCTACCACTAGGCTAACTAGGCAGCCGCCTAGGGTGCCCTGCTGCCTAGGGGCGCCCAGCTGCTGGTTTCCCTCCACGTCTGCATGCTCTGCAGGCTGCAGCATGTAATTCAGTCTAAAGACAGCTGCTCCGTCCGACCGCTAGTGTAATTAGGGCGCAACACTGGAGCCAGCACTAGAGGGAGCAGAGCCAATGCTTCCTGTATAGCGCCGCCTCCTGTCACATGGGCAGTGTGAAGGGGGTGGAGTCAATGGGGCGGCAAAATGAGGTTTCGCCTAGGGTGTCAAAAATCCTTGCACCGACCCTGGTGGATGGACCAAAGGCTCCTGACACACAATATAAGCAGGTCCTTGGCTTGTGATTAGTCAGCTTTATTTGCTGGATGTCACACACGTGGGTGAGCACTGAGTTGTTCAAATCAAACTAGAGTTCCCCTTTAATGCAATATTTTAATATATATTATCAGAGCGGGGCCCCCAGCTTTCCCTCCATGTAAATTAGGTCTGTAAAGTTGGCAGAGGGGCCCCCAGTTTCAGTGCGGTGGTGCCCCCGCTCCATGGTAACTGGCAGATCCAGAGGTCTGCATGGCTGATAGAACACTGACTCCACGCAGGCGCGGTATTTCTTGTGCTGACAGCGAGACGACTGCCAAGTGCCCGGCTGGGACAAATATCCTCAGATAGCCTCTGCTGAATGCCGGGGGGTGGGGGGGGCTGAAATACAACATTCTGTGTCACTTTCTCAATGTGGATGAAAAAGTCAGTCCCCACCACTACATAAAGGGCCCCTTAGAGCAGAGGTTCTCCACCTTAGAGAGATTTGGGCCCCAGAAAGTCTTTCCAAACCTTCTGGGCCCCAACAGAAAAAAATGTTTGTACCCATAAAAGTATTGGAGACTGGACCTCATATCATTGATCTCAGTGGGATAGTGGCCCCCGAGAGAGAATAGCCACAAATCATTAGTGTCAGTGGGGGAGTGGCCATAAGGGGCAAGTGGGCCCCAAAATCATTGGTATCAGTGGGATAGTGGCCATAAGGGGCAAGTGGGCCCCAAAATCATTGGTGTCAGTGGGATAGTGGCCATAAGGGGCAAATGGGCCCCCAAATCATTGGTGTTAGTGGGATAGTGGCCATAAGGGGCAAGTGGGCCCAAAATCATTGTTGTCAGCGGGATAGTGGCCATAAGGGGCAAGTGGACCCCAAAATCATTGGTGTCAGTGGGATAGTGGTCATAAGGGGCAAGTGGGCCCCAAAATCATTGGTGTCAGTGAGATAGTGGCCATAAGGGGCAAGTGGGCCCCAAAATCATTGGTGTCAGTGCGATAGTGGCCATAAGGGGCACATGGGCCCCAAAATCAGTGGTGTCAGTGGGATACTGGCCATAAGGGGCAAGTGGGACCCAAAAGCATTGGTGTCAGTGGGATAGTGGCCACAAGGGGTAAGTGGGCCCCAAAATCATTGGTCTCAGTGAGAAAGTGGCCATAAGGGGCAAGTGGGCCCCAAAATCATTGGTGTCAGTGGGATAGTGGCCATAAGGGGCAAGTGGGCCCCAAAATCATTGGTGTCAGGGGGATAGTGGCCATAAGGGGGCAAATGAACCCCAAAATCATTGGTGCTAGTGGGATAATGCCCCCCCCCAGGATAGAATGGCCCCAAATCATGTCAGTGGGATAAGGGTACCCAAGAAAGGATAGCCCCTCAAATCTATAGTCAGTGGGATAGTGGTCCCCAGGAGTTAATTGTTTCAGAAATCACTGGTGTCAGTGGTATAGTAGTGGCCATAAGGGGCAAATGAGACCCACAATCATTGGTGTCAGTGGGAAAATGCCCCCAAGAGAGAATAGCTCCCGAAATCATTGGTGTCAGTAGGATAGTAGCCCCCCAAGACAGAATAGCTCCCGAAATCATTGGTGTTAGTGGGATACTGGTCCCTAAGAGAGAATAGCTCCCATGGTGTCATTGGGATAGTGGCCCCTAATCTAGAATAGCTCCCCAGATCATTGGCGTCAGTAGAATAGTGCCCCTAGGATGGAATAGCTCCCCAGATCATTGGTGTCAGTAGGATAGTTGCCCCCAAGAGAAGAATAGCCCCTCAAATCATTAGTGTCAATGGAATAGTGACCCCCAAAGATAATCCTTTCCAAAATCCTTGGTGTCAGTGGTATAGTGGCCCCCAGGAAAAAATAGCTTCCCAAATCTTTGGTGTCAGTTGGACAATGGCCCCCCCTTCCTGTCTACATGCCCATTTGGCTTCATATCATTGTTCTGTTCCGTCTTCCCAATAGTTACATTGGAACTCACCTGTGCAATGTGTCAGCTCAGCCGTTTTTAGTCTCCAGCAGGGGGCGCATGTGACAGGGTGACAACCAATCTGCACAACAGGTAGACGGTTGTCACACAATACCAGGAAATGGCTGAATGATGACCTTCATGGCGGGATCACCAGATATTCAAATAATGAAAGCGGAGGATTTAATAAAATTGAAAAAGACTTTGGAAATGACAACGATTGGGGGTTCGAGTTTTGTGCACGGAGTAAAATGATACATTGTTGTAAGTCAGGTAAATCTGACACAGTGTGTGCTACAATGTATCCAAAGCCGGAACCTTTGTTTTGGGTGGAGCGAGGAAGGATTGGAACCCCTGTGAGGTTTTCGTGTTGCTGATAGGTCCAGATATCATTTTTTCTGGTATAATAATGATTTTTTTTTTTTACAAATATTTTTGAATGAATGTTTTTTCTTTTTTTCATGATGGATACATTATTATTATTATTATTATTATTTTTTTTTTTTTGCTTGCCAATAAGTCTTTTATTCTTAGCTCCCATGCTCGCGGGTTTCTATTGGTGTCTGTGTTTTGGTGACAACTCCTTAAAGTGGCAGTAAATATTTTATTGTCGTCCTACAGGTAAGGCTGTTATGAAGTCATATCTGTAGGTAATGGGGATAAAAGTTGCCGTTTCTGAGATAATGACATCAGCTCCAGCCGATGACATCACTGAGCATGCTCAGTGCTCTTATCATTCAAGGCACACTGAGTGTGCGGTGATTGCAGGGAGTGCCTTGCCATAGTTTTGCTCCCGCGCGCATGCATGGGAGTGACGTCATCATGGCCCGGGCAAGTGGGAACCCGGAAGGAAGACCGGGCAAAGACAGAAGCGCACTTATGTGAACCCATTTTTTTAAAATGACAAACAAGTTCTACTTACCTGCTCTGTGTAATGGTTTTATGCAGAGCAACCCCAATACTCCTCTTCTCAGGTCCCCCACCGGCGCTTTTGGCTCCTCCTTCTGCCGAGTGCCCACCATAGCTTGCTATGAGACATTTGTGTGGGCGCGCTCTGCATGTCCATTGACAAATAAAGTGCAACTTGGCTCTGTCCTCTGTTTCCTCCTCACTGGCTGGGATTGACAGCATTAAGAGCCAATGGTTCCTGTTGCTGTCTCTGAGCTTATGAGGAGGGAGAGAGCCGATAGAGCTGCTGCTCTCAGGCACATCACTGGATCAAGAATGGGCTTAGGTACAGTGCCGGGCCGTCCATTAGGTGTGCACAGGTGCCGCCCCCCCAATCCATGCATCTGGCCCCCTGATCTACATACAGAAAGCCAGACTATGGATTCCAATGGGGGGTCTTTTTTGAAGCACGTGAGTAGAGCTCTTATAGACTTCAAAAAAGGGTGGGCTTGGGGCGCAGAGCACTGTGCCTGATCCCACTCAGTTGTGTGATGATAGCGAATTAATATTAACTATTTTCACACTAAATCTCCTCCCCGCCAATTGGGAAACGGATCTTACGACATCAGCCTGAAACATCAGGCGATCCTATTGGACGCTTAGAGCCTAGGAGGAGGAGACACACAACGGAAGCTGCCATGCTGGAAGAGAGGACACCGGAGCCGCTGGCGGATGGACCGGCCACATGGGGCAGTGGGGGTGGTTGTTTGCCCCCCCCCCAAAAAAACCCACCAGCCGCCACTGTTCAGGTAAGTATAAAAGGGAGCTGGGGCGTACTGTACTTAGAAGGTTTTGTACCTTAATGAAGAGAATGCCTGAAGGTAAATAAAACCTTCAGCCTTTAGAACCACTTTACTTTTGCACTTCTGTGACCCAGAATCAGCAGATCAGCTGGTGTCACATAGCTACTTCAGTCTCTGGATGGTCTGTATGTATCCTGACAGTAATGTCAGAATCCACCCAGATGGCTGACCAACAGCTGGCTCAGCCTCTCAGCGCACCATTCCCGCTCCCTCCACAACCCGACGCTCCAGTGAGCACACTGACAGTCACGACAGTCTGCTCAGAGCTGACCGAGAACTGAGCAATCTGCAGTCATGTGATCACTCCGTTCTCAGGCTTAGCATACTGCAGCCTTATAGGGGAGTATGTACAGTACAGTGTGTTTTTCTTTCACTTCCCGAATCAGTGGCTTCTCCCCCTCCACCCTAATCAGGGTTTGGTATTGTGCCTTCTTTATTCTGCATTATTATCAGACATATTAACGAATGAGGCCCCAGCTTCTGGTCACATGGGCTGTGTAACTTCCTCACTTGCTTTATTTGGGAGAAACTGAGAAGAGAACTTCCAGTGGGTGGAGCTGGGAACACCTGGCCTGGCTATTCACATACATAGTTGTATTGGTCATACATTGGGACTATCTAGTAGTGTTTCTGAATGTTCATACTTTTTATAAATCATCATCAGTCCTACTTATCAGACTTCACTATTTATTTTTCAGATTTTAAACCCGCTTGTATCCAAAGCACAGCTATCTCAGACGTTACAGTCCCGCCTCACTAGCTGTAAGATTCTCGGGAAAATAGCCAACAAGTTTGAATCCCACGTGTAAGTACCACGGCGACATTCCTGGGATGTACTGTGGAGCACCATTCTTAAAGCTGACCTCCGGGCGCAAACATTACCATTTAATGACGTTCCTCAGTAGCCTCGAAGGATTTAAATCCATTGTGTGTGCAACAAACGGAAACACGTATGTACCTGATGGATGCACTAAGGCAGTGATGGCGAACCTTGGCACCCCAGATGTTTTGGAACTACATTTTCCATGATGCTCCGGCACTCTGCAGTGTAGTTGAGCATCATGGGAAATGTAGTTCCAAAACATCTGGGGTGCCAAGGATCGCCATCACTGCCTTAGTGCATCCATCAGGTACATCAATGTTGCACACACAATGGATTTACATCCAGGACTGGTTTACATTTGCTTTAAAATATGGCGTTTGACCCACTTTTTTTAAAGTGCTCTGAATGCCAATCAAAGCTCCTCCTACTAAATAAAATGGTCACCTTACAGTCCTGGTCACATGTTGTGTTTGCTGCACTTCAAAAATTATACCCCGTGTCACTTTCTTGGTGCTTAAATGCACCTTCAAAGCCTCCATAGAAGTCTATGACAATGCTCGCTTACAGGTCCTGCAGCTTCTGAGTGGCTTTTATTCAGTGTTACCTTCACTTTGTTTTGGAGGTATTGCGGGTATGAGATATCCCAGGATGCACTGAAAAAAACAACAAGCAAACTGGAAAGATGTCATCATCAGTCACTTCTGGTTCATGTGTATATATTCTGGGAGTGTCTGGTGCAGACATCACAACTGGTGTGCAGAGTGGAGCAGCAGGAAGGTGAGCGGGGTCCAGACTGGAGCCCAGCAACTAGCAGAGGGCACATGTGGTGTGTAACATGGGAACGCTATAGTGGAAGGTGAGCAGGGACCGGAGAAAGGAGGACTGAACACCACAGGAACAGCAGAGCTGAAGGGCTGGGGCAGGAGACACTAGCAGATGCCACACATAGTATGCAGTGTGGGAATAATATAGCGGGAGGAGAGCAGGGACCAGAGAGAGAGGAGGATCAGCAAAGCAGAGGATCAGCAGAGCTGGGGGATACTATTGAGTGGGGAATCAGCAGGGCTGGGGGTCACTACTCAGTGAGGGATCAGCAGAGCTGGGATCTACTACTAAGTGAGGGATCAGGAGAGCTGGGGGTTACTATCGAGTGAGGGATCAGCAGAGCCTGGGGCTTACTATTGAGCGAGGGATCAGCACAGCTGGGGGTTACTGCTGAGCATGGGACTTGCTGAACAAGGGTACTAATAAGCTGGGGATCTGCTGAATAGGGGTACCAATGAGCTGAGGATCTGCTGAACAGGGGTACCAATGAGCTGGGGAACTGCTGAACAGGGGTACTAATGAGCTGGGGATCTGTTGAACAGGGGTACTAATGAGCTGGGGATCTGCTCAACAGGGGTACTAATGAGCTGGGGATCTGCTGAATAGGGGTACTAATGAGCTGGGGATCTGCTGAACAGGGGTACTAATGAGCTGGGAACTGATGAACAGGGGTACTAATGAGCTGGGGATCTGCTGAACAGGGGTATTAATGAGCTGGGGATCTGCTGAACAGGGGTACTAATAAGCTGGGGATCTGCTGAACAGGGGTATTAATGAGCTGGGGATCTGCAGAATAGGGGTACTAATGAGCTGGGGATCTGCTGAAAATCAACACACGGGGCATTTGCCAAACTTCATTAAAGCCTTAAAAAAGCATTACTGAAGCATTAAAAACACATCAAGAAAGCATGTTGAAGTGGCAGGCTTTTTAATGTGTCTTAAAGTCGAAGCAAATGTAAACGAGCCCTAAAAGTTTAGAATGCAATATATTAATGGCAAAAACCTTTGTGACAAATTGCAGAATTATCTCCATATAATCAGCTCTTATTCAAGCAGAAAACGTTCCGACGTTTATAAAGATAAAATAAAACAAATTGTAGCTAAAAGAAAACCGGATCTGTTTTTTTGCATCTTCAGAGCAGCATGTGACTTGTGTATTGCAGAGTAAAGAGAGACATCCTCCCCCTAGTGGAGTCTCTGTGTCAGGACGTGGAGTACGATGTCCGTTCTTGTATGTGCCGCCAACTTGAATACATCGCCCAAGGCATAGGGTAAGCTGAACTTATTCATATGTAAAGGCATGGAAGAGATGTTATTCATTAATACGATTGTCTGAAACAAATGTTGCATGCCAGTCCATATAAGTGCATTTGGGGGGGAGGGGGGTGTCGAGGTTAACAGACCTGGGACCATGGTGGGGCCACTAGGTAGAAGGGAGGGAGACCAGCGAATGTCCATTTGCTGATCTCCCCATCCCTCCAGCGACATGGAAAACATAACTTCTGGGTCCAGTTGCCACTAATGGAAGCTAATGGAGCGTAAGCTTCATTGGAGGGCAAGTGGGACACCAGGGAACCCTCTGTAATATAAAATAAAGTTTGTTGAAAAAAAAATAAAGTTATTTGGGAATACCAAAGTCTTTCGCTCTCAGCAGCCAATTGGAGTGAAGAGGGAGCAGAGGAAATGTCAGTTGTGATAATTTCATTGGCAGTTTATGTATCATACTCTGTGCATTTACTGTATATTACTGTCAGGAGAACTGACAATCTAATTTCCCCAGTCAGCCAGAGTAATTCAACAAGCTAAATAAAATGAATGTTGACACCTCGCTATTATTTGACGCACAGGCGGTACTCATCATGGCGCGTCTCTGTTCTGCCGTACGACAAGCTGCACCACTTCTATAATGAATGGAATCTCCGGTGCAATGAATGCGATTCCATTTCCTCTTTAAAGGAATAAATGTCCAAAGAAAATATTCCAATTATCAGTCTTATAATTAGGACATTCCCAGAATGCCGAGCTAAAGAAGAGGAATTCAGAGGAATACCGGAGAATACAGGAAAGATTGGGCTGAAACAATCCGTCTTTGTTTTATAGATCTAAAATTACACAGATAATTTCATCATAAGCCATTGAGGAAAATGGACATGCGTGCAGTTCCCAGTGATGTCATCACTCTCTAGTGAACGGATAGGCTGCATTCTCAGTGATGTCACCGCTCTCTAGTGATTGGATAGGCTGCATTCTCAGTGATGTCACCGCTCTCTAGTAAATGGATAGGCTGCACCCCCAGTGATGTCACCGCTCTCTAGTGAATGGATAGGCTGCATTCTCAGTGATGTCACCACTCTCTAGTGAATGGATAGGCTGCATTCTCAGTGATGTCACCGCTCTCTAGTGAATGGATAGGCTGCATTCTTAGTGATGTCACCGCTCCCTAGTGAATGGATAGGCTGCATTCTCAGTGATGTCACCGCTCTCTAGTGATTGGATAGGCTGCATTCTCAGTGATGTCACCGCTCTCTAGTGAATGGATAGGCTGCATTCTCAGAGATGTCACCACTCTCTAGTGAATGGATAGGCTGCATTCTCAGTGATGTCACCGCTCTCTAGTGATTGGATAGGCTGCATTCTCAGTGATGTCACCGCTCTCTAGTGATTGGACAGGCTGCATTCTCAGTGATGTCACCGCTCTCTAGTGATTGGACAGGCTGCATTCTCAGTGATGTCACTGGCTGCCCCTCCGTAGATACAGTAAAGGAGTGAATGTAGACATGCAAAGATAAGAAGTGTGTTACTTTTACTGTTGCATAAAAAAAAACGCATGTTCCTCGTTAATGGCACCCCCAACCTCTTAAAAAAAATGAATGGGCCGTCCTATATGTGTGGAGCACAAACATGGAAAATATGCACGGTGCGATTTTGCGGTCATTTACAAAACTCTAAGTGTAAATGCAGGCTAATGCGATGTGAATGGGCTCTTATGAACTCTGTAGATTAATCGCCACTCTGCGATCCTGCGATGTGAATGGGCCCTAAAATCTGCCATTCTTCCTTTTTGCATCCAAAGCTAATAGAAAAGTTGTGTCGGTAGATAGAATGGAACTCATCATTAGCTCCCTCGCTGTGTGGGGGATTCGTCTTTGTCAGGGTGACCGCAGCTCCCTCAGCCCCCTCGTCCCCCCTTCCCCCCATCTTTACACTCTTTCAGCCCACAAGTACGCCTCCGCCAGACACTTCAGAAGCAGCAATAGACAATAGTATAGCGGGTGCCCTCAGCGGGGGCGTTCTCGCCTTCCCAGAGCCCCCACAGGTACGGGGGTGCAGTCGCGTTGGCCTCACAGAAATCACGACAAGACGCAGACAATGACACGCAGTCTCTGGAAAATGTCAGCGGCAGATTAACGTGAAAATGGCGCCTTGTGCTCAGCGATTTCTCTCGCCGTTTCCTCCGGTGAGTCACTGCTAAGCGTCTCTTCAATAGTCGAGGAACAATGGCTGCATCTGCTCTCCACGCGATGACTAAATCCCTCACCTTCGTTTTTAGTGCTGCGCCCCTGACCGCCCGCGTGGCGAGGGCTTATATTAATTCATCTTGAAGGTTACCGTAATGTTTCCTGCGACGGGAGAGAGGGATTGTAGGGGAGCTCCGCAGAGGAAAGAACGCACTCCTGTGCTGTGTGCATGGCTGTCTGCAGCTGGATGGTTGGCGTTTTTTGGGATGCCAGTTGTCAAATGACCAATGAGAGGAGTGCACTGCTGCTTTAAGGGGATCCCATGGGGATATATATCTGGGAACATCATGGCGGACCTTTCTTTGTGTACTCCGGATGCAGTCATCAAAGCACAACACATATAAATCACATAACGTAAACCTCAATGAAGGGTCAGACCCAGGAACATAACACAGGGATGGTGAGAACCGCTCATAATGGGCACAGCAGGTGTACAGACCCAGGAACTCAGCACAGGGATGGTGGGAAGCCCTCATAATGGGCACAGCAGGTGTACAGACCTAGAAACTCAGCACAGGGATGGTGGGAAGCCCTCATAATGGGCACAGTGGGTGTACAGACCCAGGTACTCAGCACAGGGATGGTGAGAACCCCTCATAATGGGCACAGCAGGTATACAGACCCGGGAACTCAGCACAGGGATGGTGAGAACCCCTCATAATGGGCACAGCAGGTGGACAGACCTGGGAACTCAGCACATCCCCAAGGGTGGTAGGTACACGACTCAAGGGTCCAGACAGGTGGACGACACGGGTAATACTCCCCAAGAGTGGTAGGGACACGACTCAAGG
>BLSH010429216.1:246380-251382 GCA_018402905.1 Glandirana rugosa | reverse complement strand
GCATAATGGGCACAGCAGGTGTAAAGACCTGGAAACCCTGCATAATGGGTACAGCCAGTGTACAGACCCGGGAACTCAGCACAGGGATGGTGGGAACCCCTCATAATGGGCACAGTCAGTGTACAGACTCAGGAACTCAGCACAGGGATGGTGGGAACCCCACATAATGGGCACAGCAGGTGTAAAGACCTGGAAACCCTGCATAATGGGTACAGCCAGTGTACAGACCCGGGAACTCAGCACAGGGATGGTGGGAACCCCTCATAATGGGCACAGTCAGTGTACAGACTCAGGAACTCAGCACAGGGATGGTGGGAACCCCACATAATGGGCACAGCGGGTGTACAGACCTGGAAACCCTGCATAATGGGCACAGCCAGTGTACAGACCCAGGAACTCAGCACAGGGATGGTGGGAACACCCGCATAATGGGCACAGCAGGTGTACAGAGCCAGGAACTCATCACAGGGATGGTGGGAACCCCTCATAATGGGCACAGCAAGTATACAGACCTGGGAACTCAGCACAGGGATGGTGGGAACCCCTCATAATGGGCACAGCAGGTATACAGACCTGGGAACTCAGCACAGGGATGGTGGGAACCCCTCATAATGGAGCCTCCTTTTGCAATGGTAAGGCAGCTCATATGTTGGCCCCTCTCAGACTATGGGGCCCCCAAAGACTCATCTCATGGCGCGACATGAAGACATTTTTGTCTTCTATTTGCTTTCATTGTAATCAGAGTTGAGCTGTGCATCAACCCCCTGAGCTGTGCCCTCCGCTTGACTTGCAGAGCGTGAAGCTTCCATCACATTCTGGAAGCTTAGCTTCTTTTCCCTGTTTCAGGAGCTTGTTATAGAAGTGCAGTGACCACACACAGGAACAAAGATGCAAATCTCTGAATGCGTACCTGGAAGATATGGGAACGTTGTACAATTTTCTGGGGTTTTCTGCACATAAAGCTGCACCCCTTCTAAAGTCTTGTAAACTGAGCTTACACAGAATACTTCTGGTTCCTGTGGCCATTTCCCATTATGCAGTGCTCAGCCTTGAGCGGCCAATAGCTCTGGTTACTGGGGGAGGGGATGTCATTAACCCTGTGTAGGCCGATATAGAAGGAGTATTCTCAGGGCTCCCCCAGGTGGACAGGCAGGGTATCAGTTTGTGGGGTTGGGCGGATTAAGAGAACCTGTCCTGACAAAGTGAGGGGATTTTTCTTCTGCATCCTATGTATTCCTGTGCAATTATTCTTTGTTGCAGGACAGAATTAACAAAATCAGCCATCCTCCCTGAGCTCGTGGAACTGGCGAGGGATGAGGGGAGCAGCGTCCGATTGGCAGCCTTCGAGACGCTGGTCAATCTGCTGGTTATGTTCGATCACGGTAGGTGAAGACTGCACTTGTTTATTTGCAGCCCTAGCGCCTTTTATCCATTGTAGACGATGGGCTGTGAGAATGTGAATTACGGGTTCCCCTGAGAACTAGGAGCGCGCAGCTGTGCGTACTGATTCCTGCAGATCTCAGAGATCGGGGACTCGGTCTGCTAGATTCCTGACTGTGTGATCACTTTGTTTACAAACAAACATCTCCTGGCTACAGACTTTGTTTACAAACAAACATCTCCTGGCTGCAGACTTTGTTTACAAACAAACATCCCCTGGCTGCAGACTTTGTTTACAAACATCTCATGGCTACATACTTTGTTTACAAAAAAACATCTCCTGACTGCAGACTTTGTTTACAAACAAACATTTCCTGGCTGCAGACTTTGTTTACAAACAAACATTTCCTGGCTGCAGACTTTGTTTACAAACATCTCCTGGCTACAGACTTTGTTTACAAACAAACATCTCCTGGCTGCAGACTTTGTTTACATACAAACATCTCCTGGCTGCAGACTTTGTTTACAAACAAACATCTCCTGGCTGCAGACTTTGTTTACAAACATCTGGCTGCAGACTTTGTTTACAAACATCTGGCTACAGACTTTGTTTACAAACAAACATCTCCTGGCTACAGACTTTGTTTACAAACAAACATCTCCTGGCTGCAGACTTTGTTTACAAACAAACATCTCCTGGCTACAGACTTTTTTTTACAAACAGACATGTTCTGGCTGCAGACTTTGTTTACAAACAAACATCTCCTGGCTACAGACTTTTTTTTACAAACAGACATGTTCTGGCTGCAGACTTTGTTTACAAACAAACATCCCCTGGCTGCAGACTTTGTTTACAAACATCTCATGGCTACATACTTTGTTTACAAAAAACATCTCCTGACTGCAGACTTTGTTTACAAACAAACATTTCCTGGCTGCAGACTTTGTTTACAAACAAACATTTCCTGGCTGCAGACTTTGTTTACAAACATCTCCTGGCTACAGACTTTGTTTACAAACAAACATTTCCTGGCTACAGACTTTGTTTACAAACATCTCCTGGCTACAGACTTTGTTTACAAACAAACATCTCCTGGCTGCAGACTTTGTTTACATACAAACATCTCCTGGCTGCAGACTTTGTTTACAAACATCTGGCTGCAGACTTTGTTTACAAACATCTCCTGGCTGCAGACTTTGTTTACAAACATTTCCTGGCTACAGACTTTGTTTACAAACAAACATTTCCTGGCTACAGACTTTGTTTACAAACAAACATCTCCTGGCTACAGACTTTGTTTACAAACAAATATCTCCTGGCTACAGACTTTGTTTACAAACATTTCCTGGCTACAGACTTTGTTTACAAACAAACATTTCCTGGCTGCAGACTTTGTTTACAAATAAACATCTCCTGGCTGCAGACTTTGTTTACAAATAAACATCTCCTGGCTGCAGACTTTGTCTACAAACAAACATCTCCTGGCACATTTTAGGTTGTCATTGGAACACTGACTGGGAAATCTTCCAATGGGGACAACCAGGAATTTCCTTTCATTTCCTGTTCTGGCTAGGGGACAGGAAGTGAAAGGAAATCTCCCCAGTGGGACACACATTGCAAAAAAACCTGACAGGGGTTATAAACCTCCCTTACTCCTTTCAAAAAAGGAAAGAAAAGGTTTGCCTTCAGTCTTACTTTAAGGATTTGCAACACTTTAAGAAAAAACAAGAGACATTCATTTCTGTTATTTTGTAACACCTTATCAGCTTGATTATGACCTCGACTCTTAAGGCCTCATACACACGGGCGTTTGCACAAAAATAAGCAAAACGCCGGGCCTGACGTCAGGGAAAAAACTGACGTTTTGCTTGGTGTTTTGCATTGACGTCAATGCACGTTTCTTCACGCTAGCTTTTTGCGGCGTTTTCTGCCTCTATTCAAAATCAATGGTTCCCTATGGGAGCCCATTGATTTGAATAGAAGCCGCACCAGAAGTCGGATCACGGTGATCCAACTTGCAGCGCGACTTGTGTGCTAGTGGTCTTAAAGGGGAACCCCCGCAAAAAAATTTGCGTGGGGTTCCCCCCCCAAGAGCATACCAGGCTCTTCGATCTGGCATGGATTTTAAGAGGTGCCCCCACGCCGAAAAAAACGGCGTAGGGTCCCCCCCAAAATCCATACCAGACCCTTATCCGAGCACGCAGCCTATCAGGCCAGGAAAGGGGGTGGGGACGAGCAAGCGGCCCCCCCTCCTGGACCGTACCAGGCCGCATGCCCTCAACATGGGGAGTATGGGTGCTTTGGGGCAGGGGGGGGCTCTGCGCCCCCCACCCCAAAGGACCTTGTCCCCATGTTAATGGGGATAAGAGCCTCTTCCCGACAACCCTGGCCATTGGTTGTCGGGGTCTGTGGGCGGGGGCTTATCGGAATCTGGAAGCCCCTTTAACAAGGGGGCCCCCAGATGCCGGGCCCCTCTACCCATTTACCTGGGGGAAAAAGTGTACAAAAAAAAAAACTACACAGCTTTTTAAAATATTTTATTAAATCCGCTCCGGCATCTTCTGCCCTCTCTTCTCCCTCATCTTCTTTCTTCGGCTCTTTTGAGGGGTCTTCTGTCTTCTGAGGGGTCTTCTGCGGGGTCTTCAGCTCTTTTGCTGCTGTCTCCCCAGCTAGCTTCTCCCGCTGCTGCTTCTTCTTCTTCTTCTTCTTGTTCTTCTGGAGATGTTGACTCGTCGCTCTCTTCCACTTGAATGCCGGGCCCGTGCTGCGAGGTTGCCTTATATTGGCATGGGGCGGGGCCACGCAATGACGTCATCATGAGCCACACCCTCATGATGTCACATCCTGGGGCGGGGCATCACATCACAGCCCCGCCCCCCTGCCCCAAAGCACCCATACTCCCCATGTTGAGGGCATGCGGCCTGGTATGGTCCAGGGGGGGGGGCGCTTACTCGTCCCCACCCCCTTTCCTGGCCTGCCAGGCTGCGTGCTCGGATAAGGGTCTGGTATGGATTTTGGGGGGGACCCTACGCCGTTTTTTTCAGCGTGGGGGCTCCTCTTAGAATCCATGCCAGATCGAAGAGCCTGGTATGCTCTTGGGGGACACCTAGCACACAAGTCGTGCCGCAAGTCGGATCACCTTGGTGAGGCTTCTATTCAAATCAATGGGCTCCCATAGGGAACCATTGATTATGAATAGAACGCCTGACGAGGCTTAACGCTGTGTATACAACGTTAAGCAACATTATTGAGCGTTTTGCCGGCTCGGCGTCAAAAACGCCATGACGCTGCAGCTTCAGAACGCACTGGTCCCGCGTTCTAGCTACAGCTCACTAACGCCCTCTACTGCTCAGAAACGTCAACGTTTTAGAGGGCCATTGAATAACATGGAGAGCAGCAAAAAACGCCCAAAAACGTGACATAACAAAACGCCCGTGTGTATGAGGCCTTATTGTATTGCGTTTCCATGTGGCATGTGCTGTAGTCTGAACCCCCCCCCCAAAACAAAAATGAAAAACTGACCGATTCCTCTGTCCACACTCTGTGGCATGGATGGACAAATCACCCTCTTTGGCTATTTCATTTGACAGCCATCGGCTGAACAGCAGCTGCATTTGATTG
>BLSH010429216.1:174856-201455 GCA_018402905.1 Glandirana rugosa | reverse complement strand
AGAGAGCCCCCATTTACACCAGGGTCCCCAGAGAGCCCCTTCCTTACATCAGGGTCCCCAGAGAGCCCTTTCCTTACAACAGGGTCCCCAGAGAGGCCCTTCCTTACATCAGGGTCCCCAGAGAGCCCCTTCCTTACATCAGGGTTCCCAGAGAGCCTCTTCCTTACATCAGGGTCCACAGAGAGCCCCTTCCTTACATCAGGGTCCACAGAGAGCCTCTTCCTTACATCAGGGTCCACAGAGAGCCCCACCTTACATCAGGGTCCCCAGAGAACCCCCAAATACATCAGGGTCCCCAGAGAACCTTCCCATGTATCAGGGTCCCAAGAGTTCCTCCCCATACATCAGGGTACCCAAAGAGCCTCCCCATACATCAGGTGGAGGTGAGGGCCGAGCCGGAGCCCGCGCTACCACGGCTCAATCTGCCTCCTGCATTCTGGACTGAGACATACCTGCAAATTGAAGAACTGCACCCACCCGGTAAGAGACTCGGGGCTATAGGCCCCATACTCGGGGCTGTAGCCCCAATAGCCACCCCCTAGCAATGCCCCTGCCTTCCAATATACTCTACTGTGCAAAAGTCCTAGGCGGGCATGATGCTAATACTGTAAATTAAAATTACTTTTAGAAATAGAAGTATTAAAAGTTTATTTTTTTATCAGTTAACAAAATGAAAAGTAAAAGAGCTGAAGAGAGATCTGAATCCAACCAATATTTGCCTTTGCCTTCTTCTTGCACTCAGTTGGTGAAGGAACTCAGCAGGTAGGTTGTTCTATGCACATATTGGAGAACTAAGCTCAGATCTTCTGCGGATGTCGGCCACCTCTAATCCTCCATCCCATGATGGGGAGATCAGGGCTATGTGGGGGCCAAACCATCACTACCAGGACTTATTGTTCTTCATTACGCTGAAGATAGTTCTGTATATTTGGGGTGGTTGTCCTGCTGCAGGATACATTTGGGACTAATCACGTGCCTCCCTGATGGAATGGTGTGAAGTATCTGCCTGTATTTCTCAGCACTGAGGGCACCATTGATTCTGACCAAATCTCCAACTCCATTTGCAGAAATGCAGCCCCAAACTTGTAAGGAACCTCCACTATGCTTCACAGTTGGCTGCAGATGCCCATTATTTTACCACTCTCCAGCCCTTCCCCTAACAAACTTCCTCCTGCTGCAGCCAAATATTTCACATTTTGACTCATCAGTCCAGAGCACCTGCTGACATTTTTCTGCACCCCAGTTCCCATGCTTTCCTTCATAGCTGAGTCGCTTAGCCTTGTTTCCACATTGGAGGTATAGCTTTTTGGCAGCAATTCTTCCACAAAGAATTGCTTCCAAACTTTTCTGGCCAGTAGATGGAAGTACCTGAGTCTCACTGGATTCCTCCAGTTTTCTCCGGACAGTAGATGGGGGTACTCTGGTCCCATTGGTTTCCTCCAGACTTCTCCGGACAGTAGATGGGGGTATCTGAGTCCCACTGGTTTCCTACAGATTTCTCCAGACAGTAGATGGGGGTACTTTGGTCCCACTGGTTTCCTCCAGACTTTTCCAGCCAGTAAATGGGGGTACCTGGGTCTCATTGGTTTCCTCTATACTTCTCCGGACAGTAGATGGGGGTACCTGGGTCTCACTGGTTTCCTCCAGACTTCTTCGGACAGTAGATGGGGTACCTGGGTCTCACTGGTTTCCTCCAGACTTCTCCAGGCAGTAGATGGGGGTACTTTGATCCCACTGGTTTCCTCCAGACTTCTCCGGACAGTAGATGGGGGTACCTGAGTCCCACTGGTTTCCGCCATACTTCTACGGACAGTAGATTAAGGTACCTGAGTCCCACTGGTTTCCGCCATACTTCTCCAGACAGTATAGATGGGGTACCTGGGTTTTACTGGTTTCCCCCAGACTTCTCCGGACAGTAGATGGGGGTACCTGGGTCTCACTGGTTTTCTCCAGGCAGTAGATGGGGGTAATTTGATCCCACCGGTTTCCCCCAGACTTCTCAGGACAGTAGATGGGGGTACCTGAATCCCACTGGTTTCCGCCATACTTCTCCGGACAGTAGATGGAGGTACCCAAGTCCCACTGGTTTCCGCCATACTTCTCCAGATAGTAGATGGGTGTACCCGAGTCCCACTCGTTTCTGCCATTTCTGTTCTGATAGCGCTGTTGGATATCTTTGGATGTGAAAGGGAAGTAAGCATGATGTGTCTTTCATCTTCTGCATTACGTTTCCTTGGCTGACCACTGCATCTACGCTCCTCAACGTTGCCTGTTTCTTCAAAAGAGCTTGAACAGCACATCTTGAACCCCCAGTCTGTTTTGAAATGTTTGCCTGGGGGAGACCTTTATGATGCAGTATAACTACCTTATGTGTTGTTGCTGAGCTCAGTCTTGCCATGGTGTGTAACCTGTGACATGAAACGTCTTCCCCAACCTCACCTTAGTAGCAGAGTTTGGCTGTTCCTCAACCAGTGTTAAGCCTCCTACACAGCTGTTTCTGTTTCAGTTAATGACTGTGTTTCAACCTACATATGAAATTGATGATCATTAGCACCTCCTTGGTATAATTGATAAATCATACACCTGACTCTAATCCTACAAAATCCCTGACTTTGTGCAAGTGTACAAAGTGTGCAAGTGTAAGAACTGATGCTGGTTTGAAACCAAAGGGTAGTCACACCATATATTGATTTGATTTAGATTTTTCTTCTGTTCGCTCACTTTGCATTTTGTAAACTGATAAAAAATAAGCAATTAAAATATAGATTTTTGAAAGAATTCTTACTTTACAGCATTTCACCTGCTTAAAACTTTTGCACAGTACTATAGCTGCAATTCTGTTCAGCTGGTCTAGTGATACACACATCCTTGCCACACTGCATAGCCGTGAAGATAGCCCCGCTAGCCACTGATGAAGATTTGCAGCTTTCTATGTTACATTCTTGCACATTGGCCCAGGCTATTGCATTAGGGTGTGCGCCCCAAAGCTCAAACACGCATGTATGTGTGTCTACATATATATGACCCCGACACATTGATCTCTCTGCCGGTACAGTGAAAGAGAAGTGCGTAAACGCTTCTCCGATGGCAGAGCCAATAAGAGGAAGATCTTTCCAATCTATCCGCCTGCACACAAAGTGATAATGCTAATGTGCACAAGGTGATTAGGGTGTGCCCGGGCACACTTGGCACACTCTGTGCGCATGCCTATTGGACTATGAAAGAACATCATGACAATGATAAGATCCTTCCTGTGTCGCCCCATCCTGGGAGCTTCCAGACTGCCTCCAGCTCCCAGTGCCTGCAAGAAAGCTTGATTAATACCGTACTGCTATATTTGCATTATTTTATAATATACAAAGGGGTGTATCTATAGAAAAAAAAATGTAACGCTATCTGTCCAGCAAAACTGCATGTACATTCTTCTGTGCAAACTCACCAGCTGTTGAATGGAGCAGAATGAAATTTTCTTCAGATATTTTCTCTTCTGGTCAAATGTTCTTCAGATATTTTCTCTTCTGGTCAAATGTTCTTCAGATATTTTCTCTTCTGCTCAAATGTTCTTCAGATATTATGGGCAGTAAGGGCCGCCATCAGGGGGGTACAGGCAGTACTGTTGTAAGGGGCCCCAGTGTCTCAAGGGGCCCTTACAACAAAGACTTTAGCAGTCTTTAAAATTGGAGTCTATGGGAGGGGAACACTCCGTTTTGGGACAACGCTCTCCCGAACCATAGCCGATAAAAATACCAAACTTGGGTCACATAGAGAGGGCCCCCTAGGCAACAACTGATCCATGTTTGGGATCTCCAGCACCTATAGTTCGGCTGTACCGGGTCCTCAAAGTGACCGGTCATTGACCGGCAATTGGGTGAATTTCGGACTTAACATTGGAGTCTATGGGAGGGGGGCGCCCAGTTTGGGGACACCGTTCTCCCAAAACATAGGCGATAAAAATACCAAACTTAGGTCACATGGAGAGAGCCCCCTGAACCACAACTGGTCCAGGTTTGGATCTCCAGCACCTATGGTTTGGCCGTACCGTGTCCTCAAAGTGACCAGTCATTGACTGGCAATTGTCGAGTGAATTTCGGACTTAACATTGGAGTCTATGAGAGGGGGACACCTGGTTTGGGGACACCGTTCTCCCGAACCATAGGTGATAAAAATACCAAACTTGGGCCACATAAAGAGGGCCGTCTGGACCACAACTGGTCCAAGTTTGGGACTCCCAGCACCTATGGTTCGGCGTGAGGGTTTATTGCAAGCATCGGGTGGGGCTGTGCTGCCTGTGCACTGTTTTTCTTTAAACCCCTTGGATCCCACACTAGCATGCATTGCACACTTCACTTGAATGGGTCATGCTTGGTAGGCTACACCTGGTAATTGTGACAAGGTGTATAATTCCGACTGCAACATGTGTACACCCCTGGCCAGTGGGCGGGCCCTGGGAAATGTTGGTGGGCCCAGGTCTAAAGCTGTGTAAGGGGTCCCAAAATTTCTGATGGCTGCCCTGTGGGCAGTAGTAAAGATAGGTTCATTTATAACATGCATGAATCGGAACAAATACCGCATTATGGCCACTAGATGGAGCTGAATAGGTAATAAATAATTCATAGTCAAATGAGATACATTGTAACAATTTTAGAGAACGCTGGAGAGAATTATCAATCCATGTTTATTTGCTGAACCCCTCCACTGCTCTGTAGAATTGTTACTTTGTGTCTCTGCATTTAGCAACATCATTATTCTACAATAATAATTGTTTAATAAATATATAGCAGAGTACTGCGCAATTAGTGTGGACACACAGCTCTATCCAATCTGGGTGATGTAACCAGGGCCGGCCCTACCATGAGTCCCCGTGGGTCCATTGGACCCAGGCAGCACTTTGAGAGGGGCAGCAAATTGAACCACGGCCACCTCTCCTTCTCAGCCTGCACCTATAATGCCCTAGCCTGTCCATATACTACCCCAGCCTGTCCATATACTACCCTAGCCTGTCTATATACTACCCTAGCCTGTCCATATACTACCCTAGCCTGTCTATATACTACCCTAGCCTGTCTATATATTACCCTAGCCTGTCCATATACTACCCTAGCCTGTCCATATACTACCTTAGCCTGTCCATATACTACCCTAGCCTGTCCATGTACTACCCTAGCCTGTCCATATACTACCCTAGCCTGTCCATGTACTACCCTAGCCTGTCCATATATTACCCTAGCCTGTCCATATACTACTCTAGCGTGCCCATTTACTACCCTAACCTGTCTATATACCACCCTAGCCTGTCAATATACTACCCTAGCCTGTCTATATACTACCCTAGCCTGTCTATATACCACCCTAGCCTGTCTATATACTACCCTAGCCTTCCTATATACTACCCTAGCCTGTCGATATACTACCCTAGCCTGTCTATATACTGCCCTAGCCTTCCTATATACTACCCTAGCCTGTCTATATACTACCCTAGCATGCCCATTTACTACCCTAACCTGCCCCTTGGAATAGAACATAATGGTATGTCATATCATTTTGCATATAGACAAGATGCTGTTGCATGTAAATCTGACTTCCTGATAAATTTAATTTTAGTTTTAATTATCATGATATAAAATAATGGATGTGGGGGCCTTTTGGTGGGCATGATTTTTTTTTTTTTTTGGGTGGGGAGGCAGCATTTCATTCTTGGACCCAGGCAGCACAATGTCTTGGGCCAGCCCTGGATGTAACACTCAAAGTGCCATTACTTGATAAAGGGACTGAGTGCATAAATACATATACAAACATATACACCAATACAGGTCAAATGGATCTCTCAATGTGCCGAATAACAAACAGACACTCAAAATAGTGAAAAGTGCCTTAGTGCAATATGTCGTGCAAAAAATAAATAAACAGGTGGCCTATAGAATAATGACTCAATATGTAACTACATGAACAGGTCCGAATAACAATCAAATGACTATGTTAGAGTGTCTCTTAACCACTTGGCGACCGCCGGCTACCCGCGATGCCCCCCCCCCCCCCGGAGTGAAAGAACGGAGGTCCGTGAATGTAAACACGGATCTCCGTTCTGTGAGGGGGAAGGGATGTGATCACAGCCTTCCTCTATATGGAAGCTGTGATCACTCCCTTCCCCTGCCAGTCAAACACTAATACAGTTAGAACACACTGAGGGAACGCAGTTAACTCTTAGAACGCCCCCTGCAGGTTAACCCCTTCACTGCCAATGGCATTTACACAGTTACACAGTTTTTATAGCACTGATCGCTGTATAAATGGCAATGGTCCCAAAAAAGTGTCAAAATGTCCGACATGTCCGCTGAAATATCGCAGTACCGCTAAAAATCGCAGATCGCCGCCATTACTAGTAAAAAAAAAACAACCCAGAAATGAATTCTCATCATCTGTAAACGCGGCAACTTTTGCGCAAACCAATCAACAAACTCCGATTGCGATTTTTTTATCACAGATATGAGGAAGAATATAAATCGGACAAAAAAAATGTTTTTTTATTTTTTTTTTCGGATTTGTATTTTAGCAAAAAGTAAGAAATTTGTTTTTTTTTTGCAAAATTGTCGTTCTTCTTTTGTTTATAGCGGCGATCAGAAATGACGCAGCGGTGATTGAATAGCCCCAAAAGAAAGCTCTATTTGTGGGAAAAAAAGGACGCGAATTTTGTTTGGGTACAACGTCGCACGACCGCGCAATTGTCAGTTAAAGCGACACAGCGCCCAATCGCAAAAAAGTGCTCTGGTCCTAAAGTGTGAAATCCTTCCGGGGCTGAAGTGGTTAAAACAGTCCCACTAAGTTCCAACAAGTGCCTTAGTGCTTCACAAAGTGCTCAAATGGATCCATAAGGTGCTTAAGGTGCAATTGGAGCCAATCTGGTGGGTTGCTCTGCACACCACTAGGGGGCCTCCCGTGGTTGTGCTGTCCCCAACCGTGCTCTCAAAACTCTCCCCTCCTAAGCGCCACACTTGCACCTTCAGCTCTGCATCGACAAGCTGCAATACAACCTCTGTCCCTTTAAGGACGTCCTTCAGTCGGCTCCTTTAACTCCTGTCCAGCCTCTGTCCTAAGGTGGTGCCTAGCGTCACATCTCCCCCTCACAGACATAGATAGAAAGAACAGACTCCCATAGTGCAGCAATGTTACATAAAACCAATTTATTGTAAAAAAAAAAAATGGCTGCTTACATTAAAATGAAGTGAACGAGCGTTTTCAACAATAACACTGGCGTTGCCGTCTCTCACTGTGCTTCCGGTCGTTTAATACTCTTCTATTCAGCGTATGCACACGTCACGAATTCCAAAGCCGCATATTTGAGAAATTACTGTAATCAAATCCATTTTTGCTCATGGATCCAGAGTTTTGGGACACCTTGTATCTTATATACACCATATTATCAAAAGTATTGGAACTTTAATGGCATCCCAGTCTTAGTCCGTAGGGTTCAATATTGAGTTGGCCCACGCTTTGCAGCTATAACAGCTTCACCTCTCCTGGGAAGGCGGCCCACAAGGTTTAGGAGTGTCTATGGGAATGTTTGACCGTTCTTCCAGAGGTCAGGCACTGATGTTGGATGAGAAGTCCTGGCTTGCAGTCTCCACTCTAATTCATCCCAAAGGTGTTCTATCGGGTTGGGGTCAAGTTCCTCCACCCCAAACTCACTCATCCATGTCCTTATGGGCCTTGCTTTGTGCAGTGGTCCAAACCATTTGGTGGAGGGGGGATTATGGTGTGGGGGTTGTTCTTCAGGGGTTGGGTTTGGCCCCTTAGTTCCAGTGAAGGGAACTCTTAAGGTGTCAGTATAACAAGACATTTTGGACAATTTCATGCTCCCAACTTTGTGGGAAGAGTTTGGGGATGACCCCTTCCTAGTCCAACATTACTGCCCACCACTGCACAAAGCAAGGTCCATAGAGACATGGATGAGAGAGTTTAGGGTGTAGGAATTTGACTGCCCTGCACAGAGTCCTGACAGAACACCTTTGTGATGAATTAGAAGTAAAAGTGGAGGGGAGGGGCCTCCAGATCCCGCCCCTCCCTTTGGGAATTAGTATCGGGTACATCGCACCCCTACTATTTCACCAAAAAGTGTCATAAAAGAAAAACCCACAGGAGACAATTGGTGACAAGTCCTTTATTAAAAAATAAAAAAAAATAAAAATAAATGTCCCCCGTTGTAATCCATCGTCAATCACGGCGAGCGACGGACACGAAAAAAAAAAAAAAGCAACAGCTCCTCCTCCATGGGAGGGCTCCCGCCGACTGACTGCTTTTTGCTTTGATAGTTTATTTATATGGAAGGGCGGGGCCACCTGGTGATGTAAGCGTATGACCCGCCCCCTCTGATGTCATATGACTCCAGAAGAGAGGGGGTCGCTCGCTTACGTTGCCAGGTGGCCCCACCCTGCCATATAAGGGCGGGGCCACCCGGTGATGTAAGCATATGACCCGCCCACTCTGATGTCATATGACACCAGAAGAGAGGGGGTCGCTCGCTTACGTTGCCAGGTGGCCCCGCCCTGCCATATAAGGGCGGGGCCACCCGGTGATGTAAGCGTATGACCCGCCCCCTCTGATGTCATATGACATCAGAAGAGAAGGGGTGGCTCGCTTACGTTGCCAGGTTGCCCCGCCCTGCCATATAAGGGCGGGGCCACCCGGTGATGTAAGTGTATGACCCGCCCCCTCTGATGTCATATGACACCAGAAGAGAGGGGGTCGCTCGCTTACGTTGCCGGGTGGCCCCGCCCTGCCATATAAATTAACTGTCAAAGCAAAATGCGCGCTGACAGTGGGAGCGCTCCCAACGGGGAGGAGCTGTGCACGCCGTCTGCGCGCAATGCATTATGGGGCGCTCCGCAGTGAAAAAGTCGCTGTGAACGCCCCATAATGTTCTAAATCAGACGAACGGGCGAAAGCCCGATACTCAAGTCGAAACTTAGGTTCAACTCAATCCGCGGGCCCATCCCTAATCAGGATGTGGTGCCCTCTATTTTTGACCTTATTGGGTCTTTATGCTACCAGCCAGTAGAGATCCACCTTAGATGTCGTAATGCTGGTTCTATCCAAATTTGGATAGCCGAATAATAATGGTTGTGAACGTGGTTGAGTAGCGCTGGAAACGTAGGGCTGAGGGCTTCTAATATGAGTTGTAGCGGCATTTTGATATGGGGGGTCTGCATTCTGGGCTGCCAGCATCTCCATGCCAAAGGAGTTCCACAATTTCCTTGTTTTGTAATGAAATGGATCTGAGATTGAAGCACCACACTGAGAATTAATCATCCAGATAAGACTTTATTCTAATAAATGATCAGATACAAGACTTAGTTACAGAGCCAACGCATTTCAGGGACCATAAATCGCCCCCTTCATCAGGGCTTAAAGACGGGGGGCAGTATATATGGAATTAAAAATATAAAATGTTAAAGAAACTGAGGGTTGGAGTTCATCAGCAGCTAGATGGATCACCAAATGATGGTGTCGCCCTTCCCGGATAGACACTGTATAATGTAAAATCTACAATTGGGGTGTCTATCTGTGAGAGGGGGACACCTTCAACATGGCTTTGTGGGAGGGGCAGAGGCACAAGCTACTGCATGGGAACCTCAGCCCTGGAGTCTCCAGGAGGGATATGAATGTTGATATTGATTACGTTGACCAGCGATCATCCTGATCTATAGCACCAGTTGTGGGCGGAGCTGGATTTGAATTCCTTTACACGGCGGGTGCTACCGGTGCTAATAATCTTCTTTGCAGATTTGCTGAGTCTTTAGTGTTTTGTCGGGTCAGTGACTCTCCCAATAAAAAGTAATGCTTTGAACTTCTCATCAAAGATCATGAAGATGAAAGGGTGGTTAACTCGGATGGTGTAAGGTAACATATAAGGAACGATTTCAGCACCGGTGACGGCGGTGGCTTCTGTCCCGATCTCGTCTATATCTATCACGGCTCTCTGGGTTACCTAAACACAGACAGGGATACAATTATATGTCATATACATTGCACTGTAAAGCCTTCTAAGAAGATACTCACATCTCATTATATAACCAATCCCAAAAATAAAAGGGTTGTTCCTCAATTTAGGGCAGTGGGCGGAGTCATGCAAATTGGTTGATAGGTGTATATCAAGAACCGCTGGTGTATAGTACAAATACTGTATATCCTAATATTATAGAGTAGAGATGTGCACAAAAGAGTAGCGAGATTAGTTTCAGATTAGTTCCTTAAAGTGTTACTAAACCCACAACAGTACAATCAGTCTGTATATGCAGCATAGCATGCTTGTTATACTCACTGTGGAACTTAAGGGGTTAATCCTCTGCATTGTGTAAAAAAGCTCTTTGATCCTCTATGGACAGATCCTTCCCCTCCTGCACTGTCTATCTTGGCAAGGCCATATAATACAGTGGGGGGTAACCGTTCTGAAAATGCTCAGTTTAGTGTCATGAACCCATAGTCGTCCATGTCCTGTCTGTTTGTTTACCTCTCGGTTGTGGCAGCCTAGAGGCCGTTCACATCATCACCTGTGGGCTAAGTAATCTCCCCTCAGTGAACTCCACCCCAGCCTCTAATTAAAGGACACTATATAAGGCCATGTGTTGCAAGCCTCGTTGCCGATCAATGTTGTGTGTTTGGCTTGTCTGTTTGCTTCTGCTCTTCATTTGTTCTCGTGTACCGGTCTTGTCATGTTCTTGACCTTCCTTGTCTGCTAGTGTCCCCGATCTCAGCTTGTTTTTTGACCTTCCCTGTCTGCCTATAACCCTGACCCTTGGCTCTCCCGCTGACCTTCTCTCGCTATCTTTCACGGCTGCTCTCTCTCCAGTTACCTGTAGCCTGCTGTGAACGTGAGCTGGCGGACCCCAGGGGCCGCGACCTGGATCCAATTGCAGCCAAGTAGAGTTGAGCGGACACCTGGATGTTCGGGTTCGGGTTTTCGGGGAAAAGTTTGGGTTCGGTCCGAACTTGACCCCGGACCCCGAACCCCATTGAAATCAATGGAGACCCGAACTTTTGGGCACAAAAATGGCTGTAAAAAAGTCCTGGAAAGTGCTAGAGGGCTGCAAAAGGAAGAAAAGTGAGGGTAAGAGTAGGGCAAGTGCCCTACAAAGAAACGGGGATAGGGAAATAACAAAAATCTGTCCCTTACAGCACCAGCAGCATCCTCTCCCTACACTATCCTGAGAGCATGTGACATGCAGCACTACGTCACTCCAGCTCATACAGAGGCTGGGTCACATGATGCACTGGCCAATCACAGCCATGCCATTAGTAGGCATGGCTGTGATGGCTTCTAAGGGCAAACCAGTGAAACGCTTGTTGATTGGCTGCCCTGCAGCTATTCAACAAGCGGGAAAAAAAATACCAGAACCCGAACCCAAACTTTTTTTCAAAAGTTCGGGTTCAGGTCCCGAACACCGCAAAGTTCGGTACGAACTTTACAGTTTGGGTTCGCTCAACTCTACGGCCAAGTCCATCCTCACCACCAGAGGCCCTGGTGACCACCTGCTGGCTCTTAGACTCTACTCCCTGGGGGGAACCTATGCTCCAGCTCCCTGTGCGATCTGTTTCAGGGTCCCAGCAGTCCCGCTTCCCTGCACCATCCTGATCTCTAGTCGCAGCAGTCAGCTATCGGTCCACAACCTTAGCGGTGCACTTCGCACTTGAGGGGTGCGCATCTGTCACCTGACCCCAGGTGACCTGACATTTAGGGCTCTTTCACACGCCTGTTTTGACGGGCTCCGCCGCTTAGCGCCATTCTCCTCTATGGAGGATCGGATGAACATGGACTGTCTGTCCGTGTTCATCCGATCCGATCCACCAGACGGATGGAAAATAGGGTTTCCATCCGTCTGTTTTTCGTGGATTGGAGCGGATCGGGTGTCAGCGGACAAGTCACCGCTGACATCCATCACTCCATAGAGGACAATGGAGCGTCCGTTTGGGTCAGCCTGAAAAACTGACAGGCGGACCCGAACTATCCGCTCGTGTGAAAGGGGCCTTAGTCTCTATTGCTGGAGAGAACATTTCCTGTTCAGTTTCAGGTCACATGATATTGACATCACACATGTGGGCGTGTATAGAGGCTATAGGGGCAATATTTTAATGTAAAAAGAAGATTTATAAGCTGTGGGCACTGAGGGGGGGCAGATGAACTGTTTTCATCTTACTGGGTTTAGTAACACTTTAAGTTAATAATTTTGTTTCATCATATTCGTTATGTTAAAATGATTTGTTTTTGGAATTTATTTTGTTCTATTCTTTTCCATTTTACTTTATTATATTCTATTATTTTATTTTCTATTCTGTTTTATTCAATTATATCCCTCTATTTTCTACTCCATTCTATTTTATTCTATTTGAGCAATTCTTTTATTTTCTATTCTATTCTATTTTGTTCTGTTCCATTCCATAAAGCATCCTAAGTAGCAATAATCATCTTATTTTACTTTTATACCTTTCTGTATTTATTGCAATATGTTTCCATTTTGAATTCAAATTCATTTTTGAATTCAAATACACGTTCAAATTCAGTTAATTTGTTTCATTATAATATACTTCAGTTTAGTTGAAATTAGTATTGTGATTCGGAAGGTCGGATACATCCAAAACTCTGAATAATGAAAATCTTGCCTGAAACGAATTGCACGCGTCTAACATAGAGCCATTTATTCCAAAATGCAAGCCAAGTCTGGAGATAAGCTTGGACCTCCTCCAGAACTCATGTCTAACTAAACTTGGAACTTCCACTTTCCCGGACTACAATGACCTTGCTGTTCATTGTAATAGAAACAGCGGGAGTGAGGGTTAGAGAGGAGTTTGGAGGACACCTAGACTCTTCTTACTCCATAGAAGCCATTGGTTTCCATATACTGCACCTGAAACAGGTGTGCCCAGTTTTAATAAATTACTCAACAATAGAGTTGAGCGAACACCTGGATGTTCGGGTTCGGCCGAACTTCGCGAAAAAGTTCGGGTTCGGTACCAAACTTGACCCCGAACCCCATTGAAGTCAATGGGGACTCGAACTTTTCGGCACAAAAATGACTGTAAAAACGTCCTGGAAAGTGCTAGAGGGCTGCAAAAGGAAGTAAAATAATTTTAGAACAATAATCTGTCCCTTACAGCAACAGCAGGAACCTGACCATGTAGAACTAAGAGATGATTTTAGAACAATAATCTGCCCCACTAAGCAGTAGACTCTACCTAGTCCAGTCCGATCGTTCTGTAATGCAGGATGAGATGTTATTATATCTGCAATCTGTCCCTCACAGCGCCGGCAGCATCCTCTCCCTACACTAGCCTGAGAGCATGTGACATGCAGCATGCACTGGCCAATCACAGCCATGCCATTAGTAGGCATGGCTATGATGGCTTCTAAGGGCAAACCAGTGAAACGCTTGTTGATTGGCTGCCCTGCAGCTATTCAACAGGCGGCGGGATCAAATACCTGAACACAGAACCCGAACCTCTTTCAAATGTCCGGGTTCGGGTCCAGGTCCCCCAAAGTTTGGTACGGACCCGAACTTTACAGTTCAGGTTCGCTCAACTCTACGCAACAACATTAGACTATATTTGCACTATACATGACTAATTCTGGATGTGCTTCCTATATGTCTTCGATGCTCCAACAATGAGATCTCCCTATAATAATTGATGACTTTTCTCCTGTCCATCTGGGTGTTTGGGTGCTCCTGCTCACCATTGGGTGTTCCAGCGCCTCCTGTAACATTTTCCATTAAATAGAATGAAAGAAAAATCCAGCAGGGAGAATGGATTGACAATTCTTTCTGGAACGTGATGTTTGCCTATTTGCTTTACGGTTCAAGGTCACTCCAGCCTAGTCTACAGTTTTGGAAGATCTGAAACTGGGCGCATACCTTGCAATCTGGGTTGAAATATTTATTTAGGCCAAAAGCACTAAAAAACGTTTAGGTGTAACCAGGCCTTAGATCTTTCAACATTTATGTAGTATATGAGCCTACTTGACTATACAATCGGGTAGGGTTTTTTCTACATAACTTTGGTGGATCTAAAGGAGATTGAATAGGGCAACCTTTCTCAACAAAGGTTCTATGAAACCCTAGGGTTCCTTCAGAGGTTGTTAAGGGTTCCTTGAGTAATGATCAATTTCTGCCTCTCAGAAAAGCTATTGCTTACACCAATGATCTTTTAAGCTATCTGTAATAGGGGCATTCTTTCCACTGACCACCAGTATAAGGAGCACTCTTTCCACGGATCGAATATTTACTGTTCACACTAATGTACTGTGAACTGTAGATATACCTATTATTAGCATGGGTTTACTGAGAGCCAATGTTATTTCAAGGGTTCCTTGATATCAAGAATTTTATAAAAAAGGGTGGAATAGGAATTAAACATTCAGATTGTGTTACAGTACTAACAGGATCCCTGCTGGGCCTTCCAGGATTTCCAGGAATCCTAGGGCCTCCAGTACTCACAGGATCCCTACCTGGTCTTGCAGGATTTCCATGATTCCTAAGACCTCCAGTACTCACAGTATCCCTACCTGGTCTTCTAGGATTTCCAGGATTCCTAAGACCTCCAGTACTCACAGTATCACTGTTGGGTCTTCCAGGTTTTCAATGATTCTCAGGACCTCCAGTACTTATAGGATCCCTTTTGGGTCTTTAGATGGGGTGGCAATGATGCAGAGTCCCAGTGCAATGAAAGAACTTGTATTGAAATAATGCAAAGACAGCTCACAAATAAATAATAAATAATAAATAAAAGTGGGAAGGCAGCCAAGCCAGGAACACTCACAGTTCCAACAGCATTCAGAGAGCAGGGTTCAGCCGCACTGACAGTGCCTGTTGAGAGGGGCAGAATGTGGCCTGGCCGTCTTGTGCCCAAGCAGGAAGATGTCCAGAGAAGTTGCGAGCCCTACGCTTTCCCTACTCATCAGGAACCTGCCACTAGTTCTGTCCCTACCAGGCATAAATGGAAATGAAGACAGCAATATCGGGATATCAGTGAGAACATGGAACCTCCGGTAATTCAATGTCAAGCCAATGGTGAAGGCTAAAAGTAGTTTATTGGAACAAAGATAGATAAACCATTGCAAATGATATGATACCAAGCCGGTGTGGATGAATGTTAGTGGGCTAACGTCCGCTGGGTCCATGGGCAGGAAGGTAGGAATTATCCACGGTTGTTCAGCTTATTGGACAAGGAATATATGTCTCAGACGTGTTTCCCCCATGTACTCGGCTATCTAGGGCTTTCTCCTATTTCCAATCCTATGGTCTGGCCTGTCTCCCGTCTCCCTCTAGTTCTCCTTGATGCTCCAAGATACTTGTCCCTACTCTACCAGCTTGCAAAATTTGCCCCAAAACCCGGGAAGCAGGGCCTTAAAAAAGATATGCCTGACTCAAGAAGGACACCAAAGTCACATGGGGTGCCTGCATCCAATAGGATAGCTTCCTCAGTGACCCAGAAAACTATAGAGGAACCATGTTCATCTTGACTTCCTCTCCAACTGCAGTACTTCAGCGAAAGACTGCCACCTGCTGTGGAGAAAGTATACTACACCTGCCTACAGGTCTTCCTGGCTTTAAAGTGGAGTTCCACCCACATTTATAACTTCTCACCATATACAGTTCTAATGTGGGTATTAAAAACGAATTGGCATAGCTTTTTTTTTTTATCACTTTGTGTTTGCTGCTTCCAGTCCCCTGCCCTCGGTTTGCAATGTCTCCTGGGAGATGTGTGTCATCAATCCCAGGAGACACTAGGCATTGCCTGGCCATAGCATCGCGTTATTTACAAAAAGGAAATGACGCGATGCAAGGCTAGCTGCCATCTTTAAAAAGGGTAAAATGTTACCCAAGCAAGCGTCCCATGTGATGTGTGATTGTCGGTGGATGCAGCATTGCTGATCCTTTTAGCTCTGTTTGCAGAGCCCGAGGAACAAGCATAAGAGTACTATGACGGGGGCAATAATATGGGGGCAGTACAATGGGGGCAATAATGACGTGGAGCAATTCTAATGGTGGCAATTTTGACTGGGACAATTATCATGGTGGCAGTACAATGTGGCAATTATGACAGGGGCAGTATGATAGGGGGCAATTATGACAGGGGACAATTATGATGGGGCAATTATGACGGGGCAATTATGATAGGGGGTAATTATGACGGGGCAACTATGACGGGGCAATTATGATGGTGGCAATTGTGACAGGTTGCAATTGTGATGGGGCAATTGTGATGGGGCAATCATGACAGAGGGCAATTATGATGGGGCAATCATGACAGGGGGCAATTATGACGGTGGCAATTGTGACAGGGTGCAATTGTGACAGGGGGCAATTATGACTCAGCATATATACACACACCGCATACATATACACAGCATATATACACACATACACACACAGTATATATATAATTTGTGTGTATATATGTATCTAAATATCTGCACATTAGCAAGGGATAGAGAAAAAAATGTGTGAAATAAGAATTACAATTACATTCTGTGATAATATTGTGTTTTGCAGTAGTTTTTAAAAGATTACTTTTTTTAAGAGCTTCCTGGAAAACGTGATGAGCAGTGCTGGTGAATGCCATGAAACTTCCTGCTTTCTGGAGGGGGAAGAGAGGTTTCCATAGCTAAGGGGTGGCAACTTCCTCTAACCCTGCCATTGCTATGGAAACCTGGCCCACAAGCTGTTATACAGCTTGCACAGCACTGAGCATGTGTGAGATTGCCAGGTGCATGATGGGAAGAGAGACAGAAGGGAATACAGGAAGAGATACACTCTGGCTTCAGATGCCCACACAGAAGATGGCCGCGGCCATCTGGAACATTATAAGGTAGGAAATCGATGCTGCTAACATGCTAAATGGACCTTAGAGTAAAGCATACCTTTACTAGAATACACTAAGAGTGGTAAAGAGTGGTATTTTTATCTTAAAAGTAAAATTTCGGCCGGAACACCGCTTTAAGGATTCTCAGGACCTCCAGTACTCACAGTATCCCTGCCAGGTCTTCCTTTCCTACCTTCACGACTTCCAGAATAGACGATGCTGGGCATGTCCTCTGACTAGAGGGTATTTAAACAACTGCTTTGTAGTGTCTGGTGCTCTGTCTAATCTACAGCTACCTAAGAACTAAAGTTCTACCTGTCAGTTTGCCTGTTTGTTGCTGACCCAAATTGATCTGACTACTTTCTTGCTTGGACCCCTGCCTGGACCTGACTACTCTCTTGCCTTCTGTCTGCCTTGATCTCCACCTGGCCTGTCCACTCTCTTGTCTGTAAGCTCTGTAATCAGTCTCCGCATAGCCTTTCCATTCCAGGGGCTATCCTGAGGGCTGTGATCTGGTAACAATTTTCAGCAAAGAAAACTGGGACCACTAGGCTTCCTGACCCTTCTCCATCAGGAGCTCTCATGAGGACCAACTGCCACATAGACACGGCACCTCGGGTGAGCCTGCGTCACCTGCCCGATTGCAAGGTGTGTCTGAGGAAGATGGAGATGTAGCAGCATGAAGATATCCAGCAAAGGCATTACCCACCTCAGAAAGCATAAGGTTCCTCTCCTCAGTCATCCCAGTCAGATTCGCCTTTCCAGTGAAAATGTCTTTAATCCCAAGTTCATCCAGGGAGCTTTTCAGTTTGTATTTATGGTCAAGTTTAAATTTTGGGAAGAAAATCTCAGTTTTCCTGGATAAAGAAAAACACACACAGATTTCAGTCTACAAGGACGTGTTGTATATCAGACACAATACCTAACCTCCAATATCTCTAAAAGAGAGAAAAGTACACCTCACCTTCCCTGCAAACTCTACTGGTCTGATGTGAGAACACAACTCACCATCTCTCGAATTTCCTCCCTCTGCTTTAAAGAACACTGGTTGGTTCAATAGATAAAATCCGGTACTGACCAAAGCTGGAGACACAACAAGTAAGTGTAGCCACCCTGTCCTAAACAGGGATGACCATCTAAATGTAGTTGTGCTGGGTGGTAGTTAACTCAACTCAGTGTAGCTGTGGTTTCCTTCTGCTGCCAGTAGGCGTCACTGATACCTCTGGCAATAGTGTGATAAACTACAGTAGGAATGAGCTATGAATATTTATACTTCCTTTAGCCAACCAGTAGGAAGTTTATTGTCACTGGTGCATGCTGAGGGAGAACACAAATATTTTGGCGGAAATTGTGTGCTCTCTCTTCCGTCTGGGCTGTGGCCTGGGGAGGGTGCATGTTGAGCAATTGAGGAGGTGCTCTGTGCAAATGCCTGGAAGCAAAAGAAGCCTGCCTATCCAGCAGTGGTGGCACCGCCCCCCCTAATCCTGCGCCCGGCCCCTAATCTCCATGCATGGCGCTAGACGCATGAATTCCAATGTTTGTTTTTTTTTTTAAAGAAGCACATGATTAGAACCTGAGGTTATAATTGGCTTCAAAAAAGGGTGGGCTTGGGGCACAAAGCAGTGTGCCCTGAGCCCACCAAATTGTGTGACAATTGCGAATTAATATTCGCTATTGTCTTCCTGATTCTCCTCCCAAATCAGGAAGCGGGTCCTGAAACCGAATTGGCCGAGAGGAGAAACAATCATATTGGTCGCTGAGGAGGAGACGCAGGGGAAGCCTCTGTGAAGCTGAGGAGCAGGAGACGCAGGGTGAAGCCGCCAAGGAGGAAGCGCTGCCCACGACCTAGAAGGGGTAAGTGAGGGGCTGGTGGGCTGATGATTGAGCGAAGGGTGGGTAGGTGCCAGTGAATCCACTGACCAACCGGGGGGGGGGATGTGGAAGTGATCTGATTCATTGTTTGCGGCCCCCCCAAAAAAATGGAGCACCAGCTTCCACCAGTATAGTCCTGCTGCTTAATGCCCTGGACTTGCAGAGAACAGGGATGTGGAAGGAGAAGCGACACCTGGGATGAAGTACCAGAGGTGACTCTGCTGCTGAAGATCCTTTCAAGGGGGGACTCGTGGAAAGCCAGGGGGATCACTGTGGATGCTGTTGCTATTGGAGATACTACTGTTTCTTCTGGAAAAGGTACAGGTTGCTGGTTTCAGATTAAAGTCCCTTTTTTGTATGTCTGTGGATGGACACTGAGACTGCAAGTCAATAAGGGTATCTGAGTTTCCTACCCAACTCACCTATGTGTTCCTGTGAAGAATACAATCTTTTAAAAGTGACTTACAAATTCCCCATCTTTCAACCATGAGCCCCGGGAAAATGCTAGCTCACTCTGTCTGTGGGGGTAGTCCACCTGCCTCCAGGGATCAGTGGGTTGCTACATAATCCCCTCTTAGAAAGTTGTTACCAAAACAGGTGTCCCCATTGGACAATTTACCTCTATTCCCATTCCAGTGACAACTCACTATTTTGGACATCCTATACATGTCTGCTTTGTGACAGTGGTCAGCAGAAAGCATAAAGACAAATGAGTTCTGTAAGTCACAGAGGGGTATTCTGCACAGCTGTACACTTATTTCAGACTGGAGCTGCTAGAGCTTGTTGGACATCCCTTTATAAAGCCATGGAGTGAATATGGAGTTGGCCCCCCCTTGTGGCTATAACAGCTTCCACTTATTTGGGAAGAGTTTCTACAAGATTTGGTAGGTGTCTGTGGGGATAAGTGCTCATTCACACAAAGAGCATTTATAAGTTTAGTTACTGATGTGGGATGAGATGTTCAGTAGGGTTCAGGTCAGGGCTCTGTGCAGGACATTTGAGCTCTTCCACACCAAACTGATCAAACTATGTCTTTACGGAGCTCATCCAAACTGGTCAAACCATATCTTTATGGAGTTGGTCCACGCTGGTCAACCCATATCTTTAAGGAGCTGGTCCACACTGGTGAACCCATGTCTTTATGGAGCTGGTCAAAACTGGTGAACCCATTTTTTTATGGATTTGGTCCACACTGGTCAACCCATATCTTTAAGGAGCTGGTCCACACTCGTCAACCCATGTCTTTATAGAGCTGGTCCACACTGGTCAACCCATATCTATATAGAGCTGGTCCCCACTGGTCAACCCATATCTATATAGAATTGGCCCACACTGGTCAACCCATGTCTTTATAGAGCTAGTCCACACTAGTCAACCCATGTCTTTATGGAGCTGGTTCACAGTGGTCAACCCATGTGTTTAGGAGGCTGGTCCAAATTGGTCAACCAATGTCTTTATGGAGCTGGCTCACACTGGTCAACCAATGTCTTCATGGAGCTGGTCCACACTGGTGAAATCATGTCTTTATAGAGCTGGTCCACACTGGTGAACCCATGTCTTTATAGAGTTGGTGCACATTGGCCAACCCATATATATATAGAATTGGTCCACGCTTGTCAACCCATATCTTTAAGGAGCTGGTCCACACTGGTGAACCCATGTCTTTATGGAGCTGGTCAAAACTGGTAACCCCATTTCTTTATGGATTTGGTTCACACTGGTCAACCCATATCTTTAAGGAGCTGGTCCACACTGGTGAACCCATGTCTTTATGGAGCTGGTCCACAATGGTCAACCCATGTCTTTAGGAGGCTGGTCCAAATTGGCGAACCAATGTCTTTATGGAGCTGGCTCAAACTGGTCAACCAATGACTTCATGGAGCTGGTCCACACTGCTGAACCCATGTCTTTATAGAGCTGGTCCACACTGGTCAACCCATGTCATTATAGAGCTGGTCCACACTGGTCAACCCCTATCTATATAGAGTTGGTCAACACTGGTCAACCCATATCTATATAGAATTGGTCCACACTGGTCAACCCATGTCTTTATGGAGCTGGTCCACAATGGTGAACCCATGTCTTTATGGAGTTGGTCAAAACTGGTAACCCCATTTCTTTATGGATTTGGTTCATACTGGTCAACCCATATCTTTAAGGAGCTGGTCCACACTGGTGAACCCATGTCTTTATGGAGCTGGTCCACAATGGTCAACCCATGTCTTTAGGAGGCTGGTCCAAATTGGCGAACCAATGTCTTTATGAAGCTGGCTCAAACTGGTCAACCAATGACTTCATGGAGCTGGTCCACACTGATGAACCCATGTCTTTATAGAGCTGGTCCACACTGGTCAACCCATGTCTTTATAGAGCTGGTCCAAACTGGTCAACCCATATCTATATAGAGTTGGTCCACACTGGTCAACCCATATCTATATAGAATTGGTCCACACTGGTCAACCCATGTCTTTATGGAGCTGATCCACACTGGTCAACCAATGTCTTTATGGAGCTGGCTCAAACTGGTCAACCAATGACTTCATGGAGCTGGTCCACACTGGTCAGCCCATGTCTTCATAGAGCTGGCTTTATACATAGGGGCATAGTCATGCTGGAACAGAAAAGGGTCTTTCCCAGAGTGTTACCACAAGGATTGATGGGAACACTTGTTGCTGTTACATTAGCCACCCCTTCACTGGAAAAATCTGGACTCCTTCATTTGAAAGGAAGTCCATATACTGGTGTCATATAGAGTACCATAGATTTTGGTGATGATGGTTATCAGGACAAAAGGTATGAGCCTACATAGTGGAGACTTAAAAAGCTATATAAACTTGAATGGGGTTCTAATCCTTCCCTGGCTATCCAAACTAAAAAAAAAAATATTCTGAATCTATATACACTTTAAATAGCCTCTCTTGTACTGTATATACATTTTATACCTGGATTTCATTTTATTTAGCCAAGAGGCAACAAGTTCATTTGACAATCCATCCTCCAAGGCATCAAAGTTGCCTTCGTTCTGGGGCATGACGACCAGCATGTGAGCGCCCCCTCTGTAAGGGAGGTTCAGCACTGTGCAGGACAAGGACTTATCGAACATGGAGGCCACTTTCTCCGTCTTGCACATCATCGGGACCTTCACCGAATTATACTTGTTTAGAAAGAACGTGTCTGTGTTGGTTGACTCAGGTTTGAAAGGTGTCTGCCATTTACCTGGAAAATGAGTTAAATTATTATTATTATTTATTAAACTTAAAATTCCAGCAAGCTGCTAAAAAAAAGGAATAAATATAAGGGAGTGGTGTGACCTGCCAATTCTGAAATTCACACAGCTTCAGTATGCCACACAGCACAGCTCTGTCTAGCAGGGGAGGGGGCATTTTCACATTCACTTACGAGTCCCCTCCCAACCCATGACTGGACATTTCCAGTTTGTTATTAGCAGGATTAACAAGGGACTACAAAGGGGAAAGAGTCCCAAAAGAAGACTAATGCAGCCACCATCACCGCCAATCCACCTGCATTGTATTATATATATGTTCTTGGGCTTAGACGGTGGCAGCTAGTGGGCTTTTCTTTTGGTGGGGGGGCGGCAAACAACCAGCACCCCCACCACCAGCGGTGGCCTGAGGCTTGTGGCACTGACAGCATCCCCCCCCCCGTGGGAGGTCTTACTTACCGAATCATTAGGCGAGCTGTGGTGCCCTCTCCTTTTGCGTCCACCGGAGTGTGGGTAGCGGAGACTCCAGTGTCCGTTCCTCCAGCGTGTGTCTCCTCTGCATCTCTTCTCTTCCGCCTAAGCACTAGGCATCCAATGGGATCGCCTGGCGCTTTGGCCAATCAAGAAACAGGTCTCACTTGATTGGCAGGGAGGAATTTTAGTGTGAAAATAACAAAAATTAATTTGCTATTGTCACACAACTGGGTAGGATTTTGAAACCTATTAGTGCCTCTGGCTCTAATCAGGTGCTTCAAAAAAACACCCCCCCATGGAATCCATAGTCTGGCGCCTTGATATGTAGATCAGGGGGCCGGATGCATGGATAGGGAGGTGATACCCGTGCGCCCTCTATGGACGGGCCGCCACTGGGTTTAGGTATCATTTATTATTATTATTATTTTTGCATCCAAAAGCATTCTTCTATTCTTCATGGGAGTACTGTGCCCCGAGCCCACCCAATTATGTGACAATAGCGAATTAATATTCACTATTGCCTTCCTGATTTTCCTCCCGGCCAATACTGGCTCAGGAAACGGGTCCTGAGACCCGAATGGCCGAGAGGAGAAGCTTTTCCATTGGCCACCGAGGAGGAGGAGGGAGGAGATGCAGGTGAAGCCGCACCGCCATGAAGCCGAGGAAGGAGGAGACGCAGGGTGAAGCCACCGCCCACCGCCCAGAGGAAGCCCGTGACCTTGGTGGGGTAACTGCGGGGCTGGTGACCGACTGACCGACCAACCAACCGGGGGGGGTTGTGGGAGACCCAACGGACCGGGGCCGGGGGATGGGTAGCGCCGCCCCCTCCCCCCCCCAAAAAAAAATATGCCACCAACCGCCACTGATTTTTATAAATAATCCTCGAATGCACCAGAAAAAACAGGACCATTATTTGGAAAGATGCTGTTTATGTTCTCTATTGCAGTACCTATTATTATGTTATATTATTATTATATTGGGCTCACTTGTCAATCTAAGGATTATCATTAGGCAACATTAATTGTTAAAATAGATAAGAAAATGCTCACAGAAGCCATATAGGTTATTGCCAGGGATTTTTTTTTTTAGTTCATCATTGAGTTGGCCCACCCTTTGCAGCCATAACAGCTTCAACTCTTCTGGGAAGGCAGTCCACAAGGTTTAGGAGTGTCTATGGGAATGTTTGACCGTTCTTCCAGAAGAGCATTTGTGAGGTCAGGAACTGATGTTGGACGAGAAGGCCTGGCTCACAGTCTCCGCTCTAATTCATACCAAAGATGTTCTATGGGGTTGAGGTCAGGACTCTGTGCAGACCAGTTAAGTTCCTCCACCCCAAACTCGCTCATCCGTGTCTTTATGGACCTTGCTTGGTGCACTGGTCCAAATCATTTGGTGGAGGGGGAGATTAGGGTGTGGGGTTGTTTTTTAAAGGGTCGGGCTTGGCCCCTTAACTCCACTGAAGGGAACTCTTAAGGCGTCAGCACACCAAGACATTTTGGACAATTTCATGCTCCCAACTTCGTGGGAACAGTTTGGGGATGGCCCCTTCCTGTTCCAACATGACTGCCCACCAGTGCACAAAGCAAGGTCCATAAAGACCTTTGGGGTGGAGGGACTTGACTGGCCTGACCACCTCAACCCAATAGAACACTTTTGGGATGAATTAGAGTGGAGACTGTGAGCCAGGCCTTCTCATCCAACATCAGTGCCTGAGCTCACAAATGCTCTTCTGGAAGAACGGTCAAACATTCCCATAGACACTCCTAAACCTTGTGGACGGCCTTCCCAGAAGAGGTGAAGCTGTTATAGCTGCAAAGAGTGGGCCAACTCAATATTGAACCCTGCGGACTAAGACTGGGATGCCATTAAAGTTCATGGCAATATAGTGTATGAAATAGCAAGGGGTGCTGGGGTGGTGCTGGAGGGTTTATTGATGCTGGCTGCTGAGGAATCTATTGCTGCTGGGGGTTCTATTTTTTATGGTGGGTAAATTGTTGCTGGAAGGGATCTAGTGTTGATGGAGGGGTCTATTTTTGCTGGCTGCTAGAGGACTACTGATGTTGGCAGCTGGAAGATATATTGTTACTGGGGGGAAATTTCGTTACAAGGGGTCTATTGTTGCTGGCTATCAGAGACCTATTTTGCTGCCTTTCTTGTTATCTATAACCACTTACCGCCCACCTGCCGTCAAATGATGGTGGGGCGGCTCTCATTCTCAAACGACCTAGGGGACGCGCAGCACACCGATCACAGTCGCGCCAAGTTGCCAGGGCACGTCCCGACCCTGATCTGTGTAAAGAGCCCCGGCCGCGGCTCTTTAACCATGTGATCGGCTGTGACCATAGTCGGTCACATGTAAACAAGGAAGTGCCGGTAATCGGTGCTCCTTGCCTCACACTGACAGAGTGTGTGGTAAGTAGAGCCGATCAGCGGCATCTCCTCACACAGAGGACGTATAGGGATGTAATCAGGGCACTTGTGATCAGTGCCCTGATTACAGTGCCAGCAACCAGTGCCAGCACTAAGTGCCCACCAGTGCCAGCAGTCAGTGCACACAAGTGCCCACCAGTGCCAGCAGTCAGTGCCCATAAGTGTCCACCAGTGCCAGCAGTCAGTGCCCGCAAATACCCGGCAGTGGCACCAATCAGTACCCATTAGTGATGCCAGTCAGTGCTGGCTATCAGTGCTGCCTATCAGTGCTGCCCATCTATGCCCATGACCACTGACCATCAATGCCCATCAGTGCCACCCATCAATGCCCATCAGTGCCACCCATTAATGCCCATCAGTGCCCATCTTTGCCGCCTATCTGCACCCAATCAATGCTCGCCAGTGCCACCCATCAGTGCCCATCAGCGCAGCCTATCAGTGCCCATCAGTGCAGCCTATCAGTGCCCATCAGTGCTGCCTTATCAGCACACATCAGTGAAGGAGAAAAATTACTTATTTACAAAATTTACTGACAAAAACTAAGAAAAACTTTTTATTTTTCAAACTTTTTTTGTAAAAAAATAAAAAAACCCAGCAGTGATTAAATATCACCAAAAGAAAGCTCTATTTGTGTGAAGAAAATGATAAAAAAATCCACATGGGTGCAGTGTTGCATGACCGCGCAATTGTCATTCAAAGTGTGACAGCGCTGACAGCTGAAAAATGGCCTGGGCAGGAAGTGCCCGGTATTGAGGTGGTTCAGTTCCAAAAAATTACTCAGCATCGTCTGTTCTGTATTCTCTAAAAAGGCAGTACTGGGAGATTAGTAGGGGGGGGAGACAAGGGATGGTGCTGGGAGGTGGGTAGGGGGCGGAGACAAGGGATGGTGCTGGGAGGTGGGTAGGGGGCGGAGACAAGGGATGGTGCTGGGAGGTGGGTAGGGGGCGGAGACAAGGGGTGACTTGGAAAAGGTGAGTACCTGAACCTATTCTCTGAGAATGAAAGCCCTGCTTGTAGCGTATAGTATGACTGGGACCTCAGTCATTACACCAACCAAATCGAAGACCTGGGCAACAAACCACAACAGATATACAAGCTGACACGTTTCGAGGGGTATATCATCTTCTTCAGAGCTCTGAAGGTCTTTGATTTGGTTGGTCTAGCCACTTAGGTCCAAGTCATATTATATGCTACAAGCAAGTTGCCTTTTGTGAGTGTTTTTTATTTATTTACCAGCAAATGATGCCTAAAGATATTTCACAAGGCTGGGGTGTCCACTTTTTTCTGCTATTATTGTCATTTAGAACTAAAGATCCCCCCCAATCTGAAGAGGACAGCGAAGCCTGAAGCTTATCTGGAAGATCTTTTTGCCCCTAAGTCCTTTTGTTGAAGCCGGTGGATTTTGCCTCATACCATTTTAGTGCCGATTTGGTGTTTCTTTTTAGGATAAGCATTGCCTATCCATAACATTTCTAAGACAGATACAAAGCCAAACATTACCTTTAAAGAATATGAAGTTGAGAAGCATCATTTTCGTCTGGGGGTCAATTTCATCCCAAAGCTCTGAGATTCTGCCCCTTGTCTTAAGTCTGATGAGGTCTCGGATGGTCTCTATAACGTAGCGGTCATGGAAGTCAACACTTTGGAATTCCATGTCGAAATACCTCATCGTCTGGTTGAGAAACTCCTGGTTGATCTCGAAGCTCTCGTGTAGAAGTGCCAGGCTTCCTATGTCTAGAGAATATCCTTCGC
>BLSH010429216.1:98501-111263 GCA_018402905.1 Glandirana rugosa | reverse complement strand
GCTCAGCTCATCCCTACTATTAGAAGGTAATACAATGGAGAACCATGAGATTTAAAGACTTGTTAGAGGGATTCAAGGGGTGAATTAGTTTGGTCTTAGTTTTAATTTACGTCAAATATTCTGGTAGGAACACAGCAAATATCTATCTATCTATCTATCTATCTATCTATCTATCTATCTATCTATCTATCTATCTATCATCTATCTATCTATCTATCTATCTATCTATTATCTATCTATCTATCTATCTATCTATCTATCTATCTATCTATCTATCTATCTATCTATTATCTATCTATATATTTATCTATCTATCTATCTATCTATCTATCTATCTATCTATCTATTATCTATCTATCTATCTATCTATCTATCTATCTATCTATCTATCTATCTATCTAGTATCTATCTATATATTTATCTATCTATCTATCTATCTATCTATCTATCTATCTATCTATCTATCTATCTATCATCTATCTATCTATCTATCTATCTATCTATCTAATATATAAAAATAGAAATATAATAAAATAAAACATAACCTACCGTTATATTTGCGCTCAGTTGTCCTCTGTAAGGCACAAATCTCTGGGACTCTGACTCTTATATTTCCCATGAACAAGTTGCTAATCTGATCCACTGCGAGGTCATAACGCCCCGACCCAACAAAAATGACCAAAACTCTGGACAGTGTCAAAAACTGTAAAAAAAAAAGTGAACGGTTTGTCTCTTTGTGTGCAATGGTGAGAGTGTTGGTTTGTTGTGAAGAGAACCTGTCATGAGACACACACTGTTTTAGGCAAGTGTGGATTTTTTTGGAGTTCTAAGTAATTTTCTAGCAAAAAGAAAATGATTTTAACTTGTAAACAACAAATGTAAAAAAGGGCTCCAGGGGTTAAGCGGTTAAAAACTGTATATATATTTTAAGACACAACGTCAAGTGTACTATATACCGTACGTACAACCCCGAATGCACTGTAATGCACTGATATACTGTATAGTGTACACTCAATACGCTGTGTGTATATATATATATATATATATATATATATATATATTCTTTCACTGCCTGAACAGACACTATATATTATACACTGAATTCGATGTATATAGTATACACCAGGGATATGCAATTAGCGGACCTCGTTCCTGACTTCTGAGCATGCGTGTTTTGCACGTGCATCTTTGTTGGCCCAACTTCTCTGTACACACGAGTCAACAGTCGTACAACCGCTTTTTGTACAACCAAAGTTTTCTAGTCTGCTCAGCCAACTTCTGTTGTACGACTGTTGAACATCGGCTGTTGTAACCGCGCGTACTAACGGTCGGATTATTGTACAACAAGCAGTTGTACGACCGTTGCATTGTGCGTCCTTAACAGCCATATTTTCAAGGAAATTTCAATGCCTATAATGTAATAGTTATTTATTAGTTAGTTATTATTTCAAATGTTCTTTCTTATTTTCGCATTTCCGAATTTTCGATTTTTCAGATTTTTTTTTTTACTTCCGAATATCGAATTTTGGCATTGCTGAATTGCCGAATTTCGAACCCCGAAATTTAAAATTTTTAGAATTCCCAAATTTCTGAAAAAATAAAAAACCAACGGAACGAAAACAAACAAATTTTTCGACCATGCACAAGCCTATTAAATACCTCCACAAGATAAGGTACCAAGCTGGATTTGAAAGTCTTAGGGGCATCTGAAGCCGCAGTGTCATTCTTCCTGGATTCCTACCCAACATGCACTTGCCGATCGCGCACATGTGCAGTGCGGTGCAATTTTGGTCAGCTTGACATGGCACAGCTCCAGTAACATTTAACATTGGCTTCTATGAAAAATCTTGGTCAGCTTGACATGGCACTGGAGCCGTGCCATGTCAAGCTTACCAAGAGTTTCCATAGACGCCAATGTTAAATGTTACTGGAGCTGTGCCATGTCAAGCTGGCCAAGATTTTACATAGACGCCAATGTTAAATGTTACTGGAGCCGTGCCATGTCAAGTGGACCAAGATTTTCCATAGATGTCAATGTTACATGTTACTGGAGCAGTGCCATGTCATGCTGGCCAAGATTTTCCATAGACGCCAATGTTAAATGTTACTGGAGCCGTGTCATGTCAAGCTGACCAAGATTTTCCATAGATGCCAATGTTAAATGTTAATGGAGCCATGCCATGTCAAGCTGGCCAAGATTTTCCATAGACACCAATGTTAAATGTTACGGGAGCCGTGCTATGTCAAGCTGGCCAAGATTTTACATTGATGCCAATGTTCAATGTTACGGTAGCAGTGCCAAGCTGAACAAGATCTCCCAGGAGCCTATGCAAAACCGGACATGACGTACGGCCCCTAAAGGAGGAAGTGAAATTAGATATAGGCATAAATCAGGTAAGTGAACAGAAAAAAAATAAATTGCCAATTCATTTTAAGGATGCACTGCAGCCGTGCCATGTCAAGCTGCCCAACACGTTCCATAGACGCCAATATTAAATGTTACTGGAGCCATGCCATGTCAAGCTGGCCAAGATTTTACATAGATGCCAATGTTAAATGTTACTGGAGCTGAGCCATGTCAAGCTGACCAAGATTTTCCATAGATGTCAATGTTAAATGTTAGTAGAGCCATGCCACATCAAGCTGGCCAAGATTTTCCATAGACGCCAATGTTAAATGTTACTGGAGCCATGCCATGTCAATCTGACCAAGATCTCCCAGGAGCCATTGTAAAACCGGAAATGACGTACGGCCCCTAAAGGATGAAGTGAAATTAGATATAAGCATAAATCAGGTAAGTGAACAGAAAAAAATAAATAAATTGCCAATTCATTTTAAGGATGCACTGCAGCCGTGCATGTCAAGCTGACCAAGATTTTCCATAGATGCCAATGTTAAATGTTACTAGAGCCATGCCATGTCAAGCTGGCCAAGATTTTCCATAGACGCCAATGTTAAATGTTACTGGATCCATGCCATGTCAAGCTGACCAAGATTTTCCATAGACGTCAATGTTAAATGTTACTGGAGCTGTACCATGTCAAGCTGACTAATATTATATATAGACGCCAATGTTAAATGTTACTGGAGCCGTGCCATGTCAAGCTGGCCAAGATTTTCCATAGATGCCAATGTTAAATGTTATGATAGCATTGCCACTCCAAGCTGATCAAGATCTCCCAGGAGCCAATGCAAAACTGGAAATGATGTATGGCCCCTAAAGGAGGAAGTGAAATTAGATATAGGCATAAATCAGGTAAGTGAACAGAAAAAATAAATAAATTGCCAACTCATTTTAAGGATGCACTGCGGGGGGCGTGTCCAAGATGGCGCTGTGAGCGGTCGCATCTCCTCGGAGCTCCGCCGGGTGCTATCGATTTTCTCCGCTTCCAGCGCTTACCGAGCCTAGATCTATCCGCCTGTCACTGCCTGATGCAGCGTAGATCCTCGGACGGGAGACGTGGTAAGGGGAAAAAGCTCCATTTCCCTGCTATCCAGGAGGAACCGCCGCGGCCCCTCCGTTCACGTGTGGAGACCCGCTCGGTTCATTACACGTGCAGGGACACACAGACTGGCAGCATGGACGGGGAAGAGGCGCGCCCGCCTTGGCTGGCGGAGGTGATGGGAGCAATCGCCAATTGTCAATCTACCCTCACATCTAAACTGGAAGCAGTGCAGCTGGAGGTCAGCCTAATTCGGCAAGATCAGGACAAACTGCGCAGCAGAATATCTGAGGCAGAACACCGGATAGGGCTGGCTGAGGACACTGTGACTGAACATACTGCCTCCCTTCGTACCCTGCAGACAAAGGTAAAGGCGCTAGAATATAGGGCCGAAGACGCTGAGAACAGGAACAGGAGGAATAACCTCCGGATCATCGGTCTGGCTGAGGGGGTAGAGGGGAAGGACCCAGCAGGATTTGTAGAGGACCTCCTGAAGACTCTCCTACCAGATGCGCGCTTCTCGCCGCATTTTGTGGTGGAGAGGGCACACCGGATTCCACCGAAACCTGGACCACCTGGGACCCCTCCGTGGACTCTTATTTTACGCTTGCTCAATTTTCGGGATCGTGATGAGACCCTCAGAGCATCAAGAGCACTGGGTGACCTGCAATACCAAAACAGCAAACTTCTCATCTTCCCCGATTACTCGGTGGAGACGCAGAAGCTCAGGAGATCCTTTGATCAAGTGAAGGCAGCCTTGAGAGCTCATAACATCCGGTACAGCGTTCTCTTTCCGGCCCGTCTATGAGTGCAAGATGGAGAGACGGTGCGTTTCTTCAACACTCCAGGGGAGGCCTCTAACTGGCTTGAGCGTCTCCCAGATGCCCGTTGAACATGGGGCTGCAGGTGAGCGAAACATTTCCCTTTAGTCTAGACTGTTGTCCTACACGCCAGGGCTGGCCTCCCTCTAGGTGCAGGTTCATTTAAAGCATTTACCGCCTCCACCTCACAGTGAGAGGCCAATGAACAATTACTGGGAATCCCCGGACCTTCTGGAAACGCCGGGTCCCCTAAGTGAAGATACTACCCTCCCCACCTAGCCTTGCTGTATGTTCATACCAACACCAAGAACAATGTTGTCCTGTGAACAGACCCTTCGACTCATTATAATGCATCGGGTGGGGGTGGGGGGGATGGTGGGTTGTGGGGGAAGCCCAGGACAATTACAGCTGTGTGTTATACTCCTGTGATACAATACCTGCGGGAGGGCAGCGTTGGCAGTGGTTGCACCGGTTGTGCCTGACACATTTGTTTGCACTTTGTAACCAAGATTTGTGCCCCTGACTTGCTCAGGAGAAAAGACGAAACTTTACTCCCTAAAGTACCAAGCGGAACAAGACTGTTGTTTATTCTTGCTGGTTTATAATACATTACGGGTGGTGGATCTGAAACATGGAATATGGATTTGACTCAGATTTTTGTTACTACCATCCTTCCACTTGTTACACCCGGTGGAGTCGTGAGTTTTGAGAGCGTCTGATATCATTGACCTCCCCTAGACGTTTTTCTTTTCTGGGGGGGCAATGGCCGCCTCTTGTACAGGACCCCACTTTGCAGCTAAAATGCTGATAGGTTTTGGGAATTGGGATGGAAGTCCTCCCCGGTTTTAGGGGAAGTGATGGGGAGGGGGGGGGATCTGTTGCCCCGTAAGGGCTATGTTATATGGTTGGGCTATTATGGCCTATTATATGTTGACAATTGCATTACCTGTCTGCCTGATATTGCTCATGTATGTACTGCTCTGCCTGGGTGTTCTCTATATCCGGATCCAGATGTCTTACCCATGGGCAGTTAGACGCCCTGGTTTCGATTCACAGCTTTTCGCTACTTGCCATGGCCGCCCTTAACGTGATGTCATGGAACACCAGGGGACTAAACTCATCGGTTAAGCGTTCACTGGTGTTCCAATTCATTAAAACGTATAGTCCGCATATATGTGTGTTACAAGAAACTCATCTGTTGGGCAGTAAGACTTTGGCCCTTAAAAAACCATGGGTAGGTCACCACTACCATTCTACGTATTCTAATTTTGCCAGGGGGGTCAGCGTGCTTGTACTCAAGACGCTCCCCTTTCAACTTTTAGACCTAGCTCTGGATCCGGATAGCAGATACGTCATTTTGCACGCGCTGATATACTCCCTTAGATGGACAATAGTGGGTGTGTATTTACCGCCTCCGGCGTCTTTGCTGCTTCTCAACCAGATCACGGCAAAGATGGAGGAGTTTGTTACTGAAAATGTGGTGATACTGGGAGATTTCAATCTGGTCCCTGACTCGGGTATGGACAGACTTACAGCATCCGCCTTGCGGTGCCCTGGTCTATTAACCTGGGCTGAAACGTATGGCCTAACTGATGTGTGGAGATGGCGACACCCGCACTTGCGAGAGTTTACGTGCCACTCGGCCTCTTACAGAACCTTCTCTAGGATCGATCTGGTCTTTGCCGGGGGGCCTGTCCTGCCCAGAGTCACGGACATTCAAATCCTGCCTAGGGGTATTTCTGATCATGCGCCTATTCTTCTCCGGCTGAACATCTCTGTGGCCCCCATGGACAACTTATGGAGGTTATCGAGATTTTGGATCTCGGATGAGGGAGTAGACGCTGCATTCAGAGGTGAAATGATAGCCTATTGGGCAGCAAACCCGGGTACGGCTGGTGAGTTGACGGTGTGGGAGGCCTTCAAAGCGTACGCACGGGGACAGTACCAGCTCCCTATCGCTAAGGTCCGAAGGGAGAGAAGGTCAGACCTGTGCAGGGCGGAGGGGGAGGCCAGGGTTCAAGAATCTCTCTATGTTAGGTCTAGGGACCCTCAGCACTATGCTCAGCTACAGGCCCTGACGGATCAGGTCATGCGTCTCCGCATCTCACTCACGCAGAAGAGACTGTTGGCCCAATCACAGCGTATCTTTGAACAAGGAGAACGTGCGGGGAAACTGTTGGCCCGGCGTGCCAGGGAGCAGTCCAGCTGCACTAGTATATCCCACATCCGCAACTCTGAGGGAGAACTGCTGACCTCCCCAAAGGACATTAACCAATCCTTTGCCACCTTCTATGAGTCACTCTATACCTCCCGAGCAACATATGACCCAGTAGAACTGACCGACTACCTTGCTGACACTGATGTACCAGTCCTGACCGAGAAGTACAAAAATAAGCTTGATGCGCCCATAACGGTGGACGAAATAACTAGGGCACTTAAGACTCTCCAGTCGGGGAAGACACCCGGACCAGATGGAATTCCGATGGAATTCTACAAACATTATGCAGACAATTTAGTCCCCAGGATTCACAGTATGTTTAATGAAGCTCATAGAACTAACTCCCTTCCACCATCCATGGGAGAAGCAGTGATAGTGGTGATTCCTAAGCCCGGAAAAGACCCCTCCATGTGCTCCTCATATCGCCCTATATCCCTGCTCAATGCAGACGCAAAGATTTTGGCCAAGGTCCTTGCCCTGAGACTAAACACGGTCATTACCGAATTGATTCACCCTGACCAAACAGGGTTTATGCCAGGGAAGGGGACAGACATAAATATCAGGAGACTTTTTACTCATATAGCTAATGCGGGGTCGGATTCGCGGGGAGCGGTGGCCTCTCTCGATGCGGAGAAGGCCTTTGATTCCGTAGAGTGGGAGTATCTGTGGGCAGTTCTGACTAAATTTGGGTTTGGTCCGGGCTTTCTGGCATGGTTGAAAATGTTGTATGCTGCCCCGCGGGCTCGGGTCCGCACGAATGGCACTCTCTCGGATTCCTTCATGTTGGGCTGTGGCACAAGGCAAGGGTGTCCTTTGTCTCCGAGTCTATTTGCCTTGGCTCTGGAGCCACTGGCTGTACGGATCAGGGCCAATAGAGGAGTGAGGGGAGTGTCGATTCCTCCGCTGGAGGAAAAGATTTCCCTTTACGCGGACGATACTCTCCTTTATTTGGAAAACGCAGCAACCTCCTTGCAAACGGCATTGACCCTGTTTGAGCAGTTTGCACGATTCTCGGGGATCCGTATAAATTGGGATAAGTCAGTGCTATTTCCATTGCACCCCTCCACTCCTCGGGGGGCCACGGGCACCGCCCTCAAGTGGGTGGAGGAGTTTACCTACCTGGGAGTTAGGGTGACGGCAGATCTCAGAGCCTACATGGACCATAATATACAGCCCCTTCTGACACAACTCCGGGGTAAGTGTGCAGCCTGGCGGACCCTCCCCCTAACTCCGGTAGGTAGGATTAGTCTTTTAAAAATGATTTTTCTTCCCAAATTTCTTTATTTTTTCAGGAACACCCCTTCCCCTATCCCCAAGTCCTTCTTTAAAGTGTTGGAGGGTATATTGCTCTCTTTCATCTGGGCAGGGAGGCCACCAAGAGTCGCCAAAAAGGTTCTTTACATGCCCCTATCCGGGGGGGGATTGGCGCTTCCAAACTTCCATTTGTATTACTGGGCATCTGTATTAGTTACTGTAAGATGGTGGTTCTCTCAGCCCAGGGGAAACCCGGCGAATACTCTGGAGGCGGCTATCCTGGGTTCGTATGCAGCTTTGAGCAACATCGTATTTAGAGGGGAAAAAGCTTACCCCTCCGTGACCACTCCCATGAGGACTACCATCAGGGTATGGCAGGAGGCGAGGAAAAACTTTAGGAAACCCTTGCATTTCTCCCCGTATACGCCACTTTGGGGTAATCCACGGCTCCCTCATCTGCAGACGGTCCCAGACCCAGCACTGTGGGCCAAGCAGGGGATTACCACCCTAAAACATATAATCAGTGATGGCAGATTGATGCCCTTCACTGAGCTCAAATCTTTATATTCTCTACCGCGGTTCTTTAGCTTTAGATATCATCAGCTACATCATGCCTTTAGGGCACAATTTCCCAGCTCGATAATCCTTGAATCGGAATCCATAGAACGGCTGTTGATATCTAGTGTAATGGGAAAACCGCTCTCTACACTGTACTTTTACCTGACGGTGGCCCATGACACAAAGTCCTCAAAGTCTCTAGACAAATGGCGGACTGATATACCTGACCTGGGGGATGAGGAGTGGGAAGATTGTATTTCCACATATATACCTACGATGATAGCTGCAAAGGACAGATTTATTCAACTGAAGTTTCTACATAGAGCCTACTATACACCTCACAGGTTGGCCCAAATATATCCGCAGAGGAGCTCCGGGTGCCCTAGATGCGACGTAGAAGAGGGGACGTTTTGGCATTTGGTCTGGTCCTGCCCCAAAATACGGGTTTACTGGGAGGAGGTTGCAAAAACTTTATCAGACATATGTGACACCCAGGTTCCTATGGACCCCCTAGTGTTATTACTCAGTCACTTGGAAAGCATAGAGGGAAACAGATACATTAGGCTTTGTGTCACCTTCTCTCTCTATTACGCCAGGCGAGAAATATTGCTGAAATGGAAGGCAACCGACCCACCTACTTGTGCAGACTGGAGTCGGTTAGAATGGTGCTGCCCTTGTATAAACTCACATATGAAAGCCGACAATGCCCGACCAAATTCGATAAAATCTGGGCCGGATGGGTGGATACACATGGGTAGAGCGGGTGTTTGCCCCCCCCCCCCCTTTCGATCTGGTGGGAGGGAGAGGGACGGGCCTTGCCCTCGTACAAATATGAAGTTATACTATGTGGAATAATAACGGCTAGTATTTTTGAGATGTTTATGTGGATATGTCCAATTGTGTTTGCTATTGTAGAGGAGACACCCCCTCCTACATCTGAACCAGCCATACTATTATAATTACTGCAGTGTGATTGAGTATATTTAATTGATGACATGCTTTGTAATGCTGAATTGTCAATAAAGTTATCTGTTAAAAAAAAAAAAAAAAAAAAGGATGCACTGCAGCCATGCCATGTCAAGCTGACCAAGATTTTCCATAGATGCTAATGTTAAATGTTACTGGAGCCGTGCCATGTCAAGCTGGCCAAGATTTTACATAGACACCAATGTTAAATATTACTGTAGCAGTGCCATGCCAAGCTGACCAAGATCTCCCAGGAGCCAATGCAAACCCCCCCCTGGCCCCCTAAACGATGTGAATCAGAGAGAAGCATAAAACAGAAATTGTTCAGCACATCCGCTTTATTACAAACAGAATGGTTTCATTTTGTATAGCAGTTCATATCTGCTTTATTACATTCATTCATTCTTCTTCCCCCAGGGATCAACCCAAGTCGGGTCCCTGACTCGGCCAATCCCGAGAATGGTTTCAGCATCTTTGTGGTAGAGCAGCGCGATGAACGGTCGGTCGACGTTGAGTGGAGGGCTTGAGATGGCGAAGTCTAACTGGGCAGCAGTCGCGCTACTCGCCTCTGTTTTTCCCTCTTCGATGTTGAAATAGGACTGGTGGAAAAACTGCCAACACAAATAAGTAAAGGAACAAACTTACTCAAAAAGGTAAAATACTGAAAAATCTTAAAAAAAAACAAATCTTACAACAAAAAAAGTGGGGTAAATCGCCAATATGTATTCAAGGAGGGGGTTAATTACTCTCATTGGAAAAAAACATTTGTCTACCAGGCACTTTTACTCCCTTCCTGCCCAGGCCAATTTCAGATTTCAGCGCTGACACACTTTGAATAACAATTGTGCGGTCATGCAACATTGTACCCATGACATTTTTATCATTTTTGGGGGACAGATAGAGCTTTCTTTTGGGGGTATTTAATCACCACTGGATTTTTTATTTTTGGCAAAAACATTTAAAAAGATTGACAATTTTGAAAAAGTGTTGAGGCTGCACTGATGGAAACTGATGAGGCTACATTGATGGGCTTTGATGGACACAGACGAGGCTGCACTGATGGACACCGATGAGGCTGCACTGATGGACAATGATGAGGCTGCACTGATGGACACTGATGAGGCTGCACTTATATGCATTGACGAGGATGCACTAATGTACACTGATGGGCACTGATGAGGCTGCACTGATGGGCACTGATGAGGCTTCACTAATGTACACTGATGAGGCTGCATTGATGGACACTGGTGAGGCTGTGCTGATGGACACTGATGGGGCTGCACTGATGGACACCGATGGGCACTGATAGTCTGCACTGATGGGCACTGATGAAGCTGCACTGATGGACACTGATGAGGCTGCACTGATGGACAATGATGAGGCTGTACTGATTGACACTGATGAGGCTGCACTGATGGACACTGATGAGGCTGTACTGATTGACACTGATGAGGCTGCACTGATGGACACTGATGAGGCTGCATTGATGTGCACAGAGGAGGCTATACTAATTGACACTGATGAGGCTGCACTGATGGACACTGATGAGGCTGCATTGATGGGCACTGATGGCCACTGATGAGGCTGCATTGATTGGCACTGATGGACACTGATGAGGCTGCGCTGATGGGCACTGATGAGGCTTCACTGATGGGCACTGATGGACACTGATGAGGCTGCACTGATTGGCACTGATGGACACTGATGAGGCTGCACTGATGGACACTGATGAGGCTGCACTGATGGGCACTGATGGATACTAATGAGGCTGACAATTTTTTTGTTTATAGCGCAAAAAATAAAAACCGCAGGGGGAATCAAATACCACCAAAAGAAAGCTCTATTTGTGGGAAAAAAAGGATGTGAATTTTGTTTGGGTACAACGTCGCACGACCGCGCAATTGTCAGTTAAAACGACGCAGTGCCGAATCTCAAAAAATGGCCTGGTCAGGAAGGGGGCAAATCCTTCCGAGGCTGAAGTGGTTAAAGTGAATGTCCAACCAAGAAACCTTTCCAGGTCCTTTAGGGTGAGCTTATGATGTTAAAAGTGGCCATTGAATGGCCTTTGCCTTACTTCTTAACCACTTAAGACCGCCCTACATACATTTACTGCAGCAGGGTGGCCCTTGAGCGCAAAATCACGCACCAGTACGCAATTCCTTCTTCGTGGTCAAGGGCGTGCCACCACCAGAGACCCACTCTCGCTGTGATTGGACACAGTGGGAGGCAATCAGTGGGTTCCGGTGGACGCAATGTTTGCCAGGAATCCGGCAATCGCTCGTAGAGAGGCAGAATGGCGGTCTGCCTATGTAAACAAGGCAGATCGCCGTTCTGCTAGTAAAAAAGACAGAGTTCTTGTGTTTCTGCATAGCAGGAACACGGATCTCTGTCTTTCTTCAGTTAAGCACCTCCCTCACAGTTAGAAAACACTTCAGCCGCTCACTCAGCTCACGGACACGGAGAGGAACCGATCCTCTCCGCCGCTGCCGGCAGGTCCGGTAAGTGGCGGAGATGAACGGAAACCGGTGGGGGGTCACCTTTCCCGCCACTGATGAAAGTGATCTCGCGGCGAATCCGCCGCTGAGACCACTTTTATCTTGTGCAGAATTGTCTGTTGAAGTATCTGCTACTATAGCAACGGTAATCCACTTCAAACGGCCGCCGTAATATGACGGCTGGCGGTCTTGAAGTGGTTAAGATAAAAAGCCATCTGTGTGCAGCTACCCCCTTCAGCCCCTCTAATACTTACCTGAGCCCCATCTCCATCCAGCGATGTTGCAGGAGAGTGTTGGCTGCCCCTCCTGAGTCGGCAGTGTGGCGCCATTGGCTCCCGCTGCTGTCAATCAAAGTCAGTGAGCCAATAACGAGAGAGAGGGGAGGGCCCTAACCACGGCCCCGTGTCTGAATGGACGCACAGAGCTGCAGCTCGGCTCGGGTGCCCCCATAGCAAGCTGCTTGCCGTGGGGGCACTCAGCAGGAGGGAGGGGCCAGGGTCCTGAGAAGAGGAGGATCCAGGCTGCTCTGAGCAAAACCATTACACAGAGCAGGTAAGTATCAGTGGTTATTTTTAGCTCTGATCGCTGTATAAATGTCACTGGTCCCAAAAAAGTTTAAAAAATGTCCGACATGTCCGCCGCAATATCGCAGTCCCGATAAAAATCGCAGGTTGCCGCCATTACTAGTAAAAAAAAAAAATAACAATAATAAAAATGCCATAAATCTATTCCCATAGTTTGTAGATGTAATAACTTCTGCGCAACCCAATCAATATACGCCGATTTCGATTTTTTTTCCCCCCAAAAAATATGTAGAAGAATATATATCGGCCTAAACTAATGAAGACATTTTTTTGGGGGGGGATATTTATTATAACAAAAAGTAAAAAATATTGTTTTTTTTTTCCAAAATTGTCGCTCTGTGTTTATAGCGCAAAAAAAAAAAACCGCAGAGGCGATCAAATACCGCCAAAAGAAAGCTCTATTTGTGGGGGGGGGGGGGGAGG
>BLSH010429216.1:66039-89079 GCA_018402905.1 Glandirana rugosa | reverse complement strand
AAAGTGTCACACGTGATATCCCCATAATCGGGAGGAGTAGCAGAATATATTTTGGGGTATCATTTACGCTATGTGTTAGAATTATTGTATAAATGGACAACCTTGTGTAAAAAAAAATGCGTTTTCATTTTCTTTCTACATTTTCCAAAAACTTGTGGAAAAAATGAACCGTTCAAAAGACTCATTATGCCTCATAGAATATACGTTGGGGTGTTTACTTTCCAAAATGGGGTCATTTTTTGGGCGTTTCCATTGCCCTGATGCTCCAGGTCCTTCAAAAGTGCAAGAGGTAGTCAGGAAATTTTAGGTGTAATTTATGTCCTTAGAACGCCTGATGGCGCTCCCTGCATGTTAGGCCTCTGTATGTGGCCAGGCTGTGTAAAAGTCTCACACATGTGGTATCACCATACTCAGGAGGAGTAGCAGAATGTGTTTTGGGGTGTAATTGGTGGTATGCATATGCTGGGTGTGAGAAATAACCCGTTAATATGACAATTTTGTAGAAAAAAAAAACTGAAAAAAAAAATCTTCATTTTGCAAAGAATTGTGGGAAAAAATGACAACTTCAAAAAACTCGCCATGCCTCTTACTAAATACCTTGGAATGTCTACTTTCCAAAAAGGGGTCATTTGGGGGGTATTTGTACTTTCCTGGCTTGTTAGGGCCTCAAGAAATGAGATCGGCCGTCAGTGCATCAGGTGTGATAAATTTTCAGTGATTGGCACCATAGATTGTAGACTCTATAACTTTCACAAAGACCAAATAATATACACTAATTTGGGTTATTTTTACCAAAGACATATAGCAGTATAAATTTTGCCCAAAAATTACTAATTTGCAAAATGTTATAACAGAAATAAAGAAAAATGCATTTTTTTACAAAATTTTCGGTATTTTTCCATTTATTGCTCAAAAAATAAACACCCCAGTGGTGATTAAATACCACCAAAAGAAAGCTCTATTTGTGTGAAAAAAAGGACGAAAATTTCATTTGGGTACAGTGTAGTATGACTGAGTAATTGTCATTCAAAATGTGAGAGCACTGAAAGCTGCAAATTGGTCTGGTTAGGAAGGGGGTTTAAGTGCCCAGTTGTCAAGTGGTTAAAGGGATGGATGTGGCAACCCTAGTGTGGGCGTCCAGCTTTGAAGCCAAAGCCGGGCGCTCACTGCGCATGCGTGAGTCCCACTGTGCTTGTGAATGGCCGGCGCATCTTCTGAGACCTGTGACGTGTCCCAGAAGATCGCGGGGGGGGTGGGGGGGGGAGGAGAACTTTCTTCCTGTTCTGCTGCAACAGGACAGGAAGTGCAGCTGGCACCTTGTCAAAACAGGCCCCCCCCCCAAAAAATGCCATGCCAATTGTGGTATGTCAGGGGACGTCACCTCCCCTTAAAGTGGAAGTTCCACTTTTGAGTGGAACTCCGCTTTAAAGATAACAATGTATATATGTTGTTTATAAAAAAAATAAATAAAATGTTTCCAGCAAATAATTTAAAATAGAAACATGGAACAGGAGAGGCAAGCGATAAAGCGGTTGTATGCCCATTTTTATAACTTTTATCCACAGGTAAGTCTATAATGCGGCCTACAATAAGGCTTACCTGTAGGTAAAATGAATATCTCCTAAGCCTGTACAGTTTAGGAGATATTCCCCTTGAAAGGAGGCGCTGACGTCCTGGTGCAAGCGCCGTGATGTCATAGCGAAGGCCCGGAAAGTCCGCTGGAAAAAAGAGCTCCCGACGTCTTGCTGCTCCAGCCAATCACAGCGCAGGAGCCGCGAACCCAGAAGGAAGCCCCGAGGGAAGAGGGAAGCTCCCTCTGTGGGTTAGGGTTGCCACCTCATCCCTTTAGAGGCGGCTTGAGTCGCCTGACAAGTCGTCCCCATGCAGTGCAATGGAACCGTTCTAATAGAAGCGACTCGTGTCGCTCCGACTTAGAAAAAGGTTCCTGCACAATTTTCGGGGCGACCTCAGCGCGACTTCCATTGACTTCTATGTAAAGAAGTCTCCTTGCAAGCCGCACTGAGGTCGCCTCGAACGGGACGACTTGCTTTGCCCTGCAAGTCGTGCCGCCTCAGTGTGAACCGCCGGCTCTTAATCCAGGACACATATAAATTACACAGGTTGTTCTGAGGTTAATTTAATGCAGATGAGGCACCAAGTGAGTTTAATTACCACCTTAATCAGCCACATTACCACCTGTGTAATTAATGTGTTCGGGTTTAAAGGGATGATGTGGCAACCCTATTGTGGGTACCGAGCTGCCCAGTTGGATCTTCGTTCTGAGGTATTTCATAATGAGCTAGTATGTGGTGCATACTAGCTTATTACACCTTTGCCTTTACAGGTTTTTTTTCCCCAGGATGAGTATACAACCGCTTTAAATAGTGATTATACAGATTGAAATGAAAGGGTCCTGGTTAATTAAGAGAGAACTCCCTGTGTACACAATAAAAACTTTCCTCTGTCAGCTGCAGCTTTCTCACTAGCAAATCTGCCTGACAGGGAATACAGAAGATAAGATAGCTACAATGTTACTTGTTTGTTGTTTTGGCTTAAAATGTTACATTGAATTCTCTCTGAGATTGTCTGTCTAAAGCCTCGTACACACGGTTCGACGATCGTATACAACAGGTCGTACTAACAACCGTTGTACACAATATCGATCGTTCGTATGCGCGATTAGAACAGCCAACATACGACGGTCGTACAAGGGGAGTTGTATGAGCAGACTAGAAAACTTGGTCGTACCGCTAATTCCATGCACCTGAACGTTCTTCTGTGGTCGTACGATCGTGTAGTGGAGTCAGTATGAAAGTTACATTATGCAACATATGATTTGCGACGATCATAAATACGATCGTCGTCCCGTGTGTACGAGGCTTTAGTGATCATTCAGTAAGTGCCGGTTCACACTTGAGCGGCGCAACTTGCCAGGGCAAAGTAAGTCGCCCCGCTTGAGGCGATCTCAACGCAGCTTGTAAGGAGACTTCTATCATAGAAGTCAATGCAGGCCGCGCTGAGATCGCCCTGAAAATAGCGCAGGAAGTTTTTTTCTAAGTCGGAGCGAAGCGATTCGCTTCTATTAGAACGGTTCCATTGCACTGCATTGAGACGACTTGTCAGGCAACTGACAAATCGCCTAGATGTGAACGGCCGCAAAGTCGCGCCGCTCAAGCAGGGGAGGGCTGGCAGCCATAGGCCTGGGGGGCAAGTCCAGTCAAGTGGCCCATTGAACCACCGAATCAGCTCACCATCCATGCCCACCCAATGGGCCTAGCGGGATCCATGGTAGTGCCGGCCCTGGGCGCCCCCCCCGTTTGCCTGCAGTTAGTTGGTGGCTGCACCCCTGGGCCCTATTTCCTTCCTCTTTCCAAGAAAAAAATGTGTGAGCGGGCAGCAGCCATCGGCCATTTTAAATGTAAATGTAAGTTAGGGTGGCCTGGGGGGCAATTGCCACCCTACCCCCTGGGCCAGCCCTCCCCTGCGCTCAAGTGTGAACCGGCCCGAAGGCCCCATTCACACAGGGGCGACTGTCGCTCCGACTTGAGTCGCCTCAAGTCGCCCCGGGTCGCTTGACATCTGAAATCCCATTGAAATGAATGGGAGACGTCTTAATGTGCGCTAGTGAGTCGCTCCGACTTCAGAAAAAAGTTCCTGCGCGACTCAAGGCGAATTCTATCCAACTTGTGCCCATAGAAATGAATGGAAGTCGCCTCCAAGTCGGATCCCCATGTTAATGCAAGCGACTTTACAGTGAAAAGAATATAATTTATGTTTGGGGCAAGCCCCTCCCTCCCTTCTCTGATTGGCCACAGGTAAAGTCGCCTGGCATAAGTTGTGCTGTAAGTCGCGCTGAAAGTCGCGCTGAAAGTCGCGCTGCAATTGCCTAGCAAATTCGCGCCAGGTCGGATCGCCCCGTATGAATGGGACCTAAGGCTCCATTCACACTTTTTTTTTTTTTTAACATGGGTTCCCATGGAACAACATTCACATCAATGCTTTTTTGTGCCTCTGCGTTTTTGGAAAGGGTCAGGGACTTTTTTTCATGCACTAAGCAGCGTTTTGCATGTAATAGACTTCAACGGGCATGCAAGGAAAATGCAAGTGCTGCATTTTTACCGTGATTTTGCCGCTATTTGCGTTTTAAATCTGCCTAGCAAAAACATTTTCCTAAAAAAAAAAAAAATTATATATAAAAAAACCGCAAATTGCGGCAAAATCGCTGTACAAAATGCAGAAAGCACAGCAAAAAGCAGTGAAAAAACACTGAAAAGCAAAATGCATTGATGTGAATCGAGCCTAAAGCCTCGTACACACGGTGCGATGGTCGTACGACCGAACGGCCCAAATCATATGTCGGCTGTTGTGTCTTGCATACTGACGTGCACTAAGCGATCGTATGACCAAGCTGAACGTAGAGACGTGTAATGGACCTATAAAGAGAAGGTTAAGATGCATGTAATTTGTGAATTAAGAACGAACGGGGGCGTTCCTGACTTCTGAGCATGCGTGTTTTGCAGGTACAACTTGTTGGACCAACTTCTCTGTACACACGATACAACGGTCGTACGACCGCTTGTTGGTACAACCAAAGTTTTCTAGTTTGCTCATCCAACTTCTGTTGAACGACCGCCACACTTTGGCTGTTCTAATCGAGTGTACTAATGGTCAGATGATCAAACGTCCGTTTTCATACGACCGTCGCACTGTGTGTACGAGGCTTAAGGCTCCATTCACACTTAGTGCGTTTTTTGATGCATTTTGCAGTTTGCAGAAATGCAGGGAATTTTTTTAACATGGGTTCCTATGGAAGGCGTTCACATCAATGCTTTTTTGTGCCTCTGCGTTTTTGGAAAGGGCCGGGGACTTTTTTTTCATGCAAAAAGCAGCGTTTTGCATGTAATAGACTTCAATGGGCATTCAAGAAAAATGCAAGTGCTGAGTTTTCACTGCGATTTTGCCTGGATCTGCGTTTTAAATCTGCCTAGCAACAACATTTTCCCAAAAGAAAATAAAAATATTTTATGAAAAAAAAAAATAAATCTAAAAAAACGCAAATCGTGTCAAAATTGCAGTAAAATCGCAGTACAAAACGCAGAAAGCACAGCAAAAAGCAGTGAAAAAACGCTGAGAAGCAAAATGCATTGATGTGAATGAAGCCTAAGGCTTCCTTCACACCAATGCGTTTTTTGATGCATTTTGCAGTTTGCAGAAATGCAGGGAATTTTTTTAACATGGGTTCCTATGGAAAGCGTTCACATCAATGCTTTTTTGTGCCTCTGCGTTTTTGGAAAGGGTCGGGGACTTTTTTTCATGCAAAAAGCAGCGTTTTGCATGTAATAGACTTCAATGGGCAAGCATGAAAAACGCAAGCGCTGCTTTTTTACCGCGTTTTGCAGTTTAAATATGCCTAGCAACAACATTTTTCAAAATAAAATAAAATAATATTATAAAAAATGTAAAAATAAAAAAACGCAAATTGTGGCAAAAACGCGGTAAAAAAATGCGGAAAGCACAGCAAAAAACAGTGAAAAAAACGCTGAAAAGCAACATGCATTGATGTGAATCGAGCCTTAGACCCCTTTCACACTGAGGCGCTTTACAGGCGCTATTTAGCTAAAAATAGCGACTGTAAAGCACCTAAAAAGTCCAGCCCAATCCACCCCAATGTGAAAGCCAGTGTGCTCCCCCTGCCAGCCCAGCCCCCATGCAGTTAGAACACTCTGAGGGAACACAGTTAACCCTTAGAGCGCCCCCTCCAGGTTAACCCCTTCACTGCCAATGGCATTTACACAGTAATCTGTAAAAAATAAAAAAAAATCAGAAATGACGCAGAGGAGATCAAATACCACCAAAAGAAAGCTCTATTTGTGGGGAAAAAAGGACACAAATTTCATTCGGGTACAACGCTGCACGACCGCGCAATTGTCAGTTAAAGCAACGCAGTGCCGAATCACAAAAAGTGCTCCGGTCCTAAAGGGGGAAATCCTTCTGGGGCTGAAGTGGTTAAATGTGTAACCCGTGCTGTTTGGGCAACGCTTAATGTGCGCATCTTCCATACCTGCTTCCCTGGCTGTCATATGAAGAAGGACGCTATTCACTGCCAATGGCTTTTTCATAGCACTGATCGCTGTATAAATGCCAATGGTCCCAAAAAAGTGTCAAAATGGTCCGACATGACCGCCGCAATATCGCAGTACCGCTAAAAATCGCAGATCGCCGCCATTACTAGTAAAATAAATAAAAAAATAAGAACCCCAGAAATTAATTCTCATCATTGGTAAACGTGGCAACTTTTGCGCCGATTGCAATTTTTTTTTTAACCAAAATTAGGAGGAAGAATATAAATCGGCCAAAACCGATGGAAAAAAATGTTTTTTTATATTTTCTTTTTGGATTTGTATTTTAGCAAAATGTAAGAAATTTGTTTTTTTTTTTTGGCAAAATTGTCGCTCTTCTTTTGTTGATAGCGGCGATGACGCAGAGGCGATCAAATACCACCAAAAGAAAGCTCTGGGGAAAAAAGGACGTCGCACGACCGCGCAATTGTCAGTTAAAGCGACGCATCGCTCTGGTCCTACAGTGGGAAATCCTTCCGGGGCTGAAGGGGTTAAAGGAGGCAAATTGTAAGGTTTGTAGACCTTTTGGCGTACCTGGAATGTATAAACTGAAAGTTCGGTTCGACTTCCTGGTCACATTCTTCTTTTTCTTTGGGGGGGGAGGTAAAATGTTTGGCAAACGGTTTCCTTTTCTACACCCAGTTGGCACAGAAGGAGCAAAATCAGCGTTATTGGGGGTCCCGTGGGCACCTAAAACCAGGACCACCACCATAGGTGTGCGCAGCCGATTGCATTAGGGTGGGCACCCCTAAACTCAGACACATGGGCGTGTCTCTGCATATGTGGCCCTGGCACACTGATCAGTAAAAGAGGTGGGCAAGCACTTCTCTTATGGCAAAGCTGCTAAGAGGGAGAGTTTCTCTCCGCTGCCATATAAGTTGTAGGCCATTGGTTGAGCTTATTTTGAATATAAACTGTCTAGTTTAAGGCCCACGGGGCAGATCCGTTTTGATGGCCTCCGCTGGCTCCGCTGATCCCTGCGGGTGACAGGTCTGTCTCTGTGCAGAACAAAAAAAATAAAAAATTTTGATTCATTATTTACAAAATAGTTTCGTTAAATTAGTTTTAACCCCCTTAATTTGTTTTCGGATTTTTTTTTTTTTTAATTCGAATCGATTCAAATCGTTCTCAGATTCAAACTGTTTTCAAAACATTTTGAAATTGAAATCGTTTTTCAATTTCCAAAGAGAATACAACAGAATATAAAATAAAGGAATGGGATATAAATAAAAGTATAGTAAAACAGAACAAAATAGATCAGTAAATAAAAGAACAGAATGGAATAGAATAGAATAAAAAAAAAAATAGCATAAAATAGAAAGAATATAACCATCTTCTGAAATTCAAATAGAAAAGGATAGAAAAGAGTATAATTAAAAAAAAAACAATAGAATAGAATTGAAATTTGAAATTCAATAGAATAGAAAATAATGGATTTGAATAGAATAAAAAAAAAAACAGAAAGTGTAGAAAAAAACAACAGCATAGAATAGAAAGAATATAACCATTTTCCTATTCAAATCTATTATTTTCTCTTCTATTCAAATTCAATTTGATTCTATTTGAATTTTTGGAAATGGTTATATTCTTTCTATTCTATTTTTTTAAATCCTATTACTTTTCGAGTTTGTTTTCTATTCTATTCTATTCTTTCCTAATCAAATTTATTCTATTCCAAATTCAACTTTTTGGAAATTCTATTCTATTCTGTTATTTTCTATTCTATGCTAATCTATTCTTTTCAATATATTCAAATTGATTCTATTTGAATTTTTGGAAATGGTTATATTCTTTCTATTCTATTCTATGTTTTTAATCCTATTCGTTTTCTATTTTGTTTTCTATTCTGTTCTATTATTTTCTATTCTATCCTTTTCTAATCAAATGTATTCTATTCCAAATTCGAGTTTTGGAAATTATATTCTATTCTGTTATTTTCTATTCTATGCTAATCTATTCTTTTCAATCTATTCAAATTGATTATCTTTGAATTGTGGGAAATGGTTATATTCTTTCTATTATATTCTATTTTTTTAAATCATATTATTTTTCAATTTCGTTTTCTATTCTGTTCTTTTCTAATCAAATTTATTCTATTCCAAATTCGAGTTTTGGAAATTCTATTCTATTCTGTTATTTTCTATTCTCTGCTAATCTATTCAAATTCAAATGGATTCTGTTTGAATTTTGGGAAATGGTTATATTCTTTCTATTCTATTCTATTTTTTTTTAAATTCTATTCTTTTCTATTCTATTATAGTCTATTCTATTGGGTTTTTTTTCTATTTGATTCTTTTTTATAATTTTCTTTTCTATTCTATTATTTTTTTTAATTCTTTTCTTTTGTTATGTATTCAAATTTATTCTATTCGAATTTCAGAAGATGGTTATATTCTTTTTATTTTATTCCATTCTTTTTTTTATTCTATTCTATTCTATTCTGTTCATTTCTATTCTATTATATTGTATTCTTTTATTTTCTGTTATATATTATATATATATATATATATATATATATATATATATATATACATATATATATTGTTATATTTTTTTCTATTCTATTCCTTTATTTTCTATTCTAAATTATTCTCTATGGAAATTTGAAAACTATTCAACATGAATTTGAAAACTATATGAATAAATTCTAAAACTATTCAAATTCAAATTCCATCCAAGTTTTTTTTTTTTTTCATTATTTGGGTTTTGTGAAAATTTGGTACTATTGTCAATTGGAAATTCGAACACATCCAAATTTCCGAAAAACGAAAATTTGTCCGAATATCAATTTGAAACTAAGCAAATTGTACATGCCTATTTTCATCCGATCCGACCTGCTGGACCGATGGCGAATATCCGTTTTCAGCGGATTTTGTCGGATCAGATGTGTCCGCCTCTCCATAGAGGACAATGGGTGGCCCGTTTGGGTCCATCACTACACCAGCCAGGGCTCATAGTAACAATGCCCTGATAGGGCCAAATCTTTATGTGTTGTAGTGGAATGCCCACCTGTACCCACTACAGTGGCGGCTAAGCTGCCTCTGGATGCTGCCTTTCCAGCGAGGTGGCCCAGCTTCTTCAACCGCCCCCCGCCGTACACCTATCCCTCTGACTTCCTCCACCACCAGAGCATTCAGGCCTTGCTGAGAGATTGTTAAGTGATCCCCGTGCCTCGCCACCTGGGCTGCCAGCTGCGGCCAAACTCCTTGTGAGGGAGATGTAATCCCCAGGAAACTGAAAGTCACTGCATTTGTACTAGACTGAATTATAGTGTACTACCATGTACATGATTCTTCCCCATACTCAGGGCCGGCCCTACCATGGGTCACCGGTGGGTCCATGGGACCCAGGCGGCACTTTAAAAGGGGCAGCAACGGGGCCGCACTGCCGAGGCTCCCTCCCTGTCAGAGAACACTTGTGAGCAATGAATCAAGTTTGCCTGTTCAGTTGCACAGGTGCGCGCGGGAACGCGGCTGGTGCGCGCGGGAACGCGGCAGGCGCGTGGGCACGTGTGCGACGTCACTGGCGCCAAACAAGCTATTTAAACCGGACAGCACCATGGAGCCGGTGCTGTCCGTTCTACAGCGTGTCTGTGCTCTTGAAGTGCCTGTTACCCGTATGCCTGGGACCTGTTTCCTTTTATCCGACTTGCCCTGATTCTGATTGAACTCTGCCTGCACCAACCCCCAGCTTGCCCACGACTATTCTTCTGCCTTACCCTTTGGTACCTTGCCACCAGCCTGTTGACGAACTCTGCCTGTACCTGACAACTCTCCTTCCCGCACCCTCTGTGCCGCATTGCCTGCCTCTGCTGCCAACCCTGCCTGCATCACCACGCTACTTACCGCACGAGCCACCAAAGGACTTCTCACATCTCCAGCAGTGATCCAGTCCAGCCCTCGTGCCCCCCCTGTGCTCAAGCACTTCCTGTCTGCTCTACCAGGGGTTCCAGAACCAGGGCAGTAAGAGTGGTTGCTCCCTCACCAGGTGCGTGACACTCCCTCTAGCGTGCAGTGTCCTCCTTGCATCCTGCTCAGCTCTGCTCCCCAGACCAGCAGTACAAGAGCAGGACGGAGGTGGAGAAGCTCTCCTGGTCCCAGAGCAGCACAGGCTTCAATAACAGGAGCTGTCGCCGCATATTTGCATCACTAAGCCTGGATTGGAGCGTAGTTGGTCGGTGGTGGTGAAGGGGGGAGCTTTCGTGTTGCTGCACAATTCATATACCTGTGAGCTGAGCTGATTTTCTGGGCATGTCTCTTTCCTGGAGGGGGCATGTCTCTTTCCTGGAGGGGGCATGTCTCTTTGCTGGAGGGGGCATGTCTCTTTGCTGGAGGGGGCATGTCTCTTTCCTGGAGGGGGCATGTCTCTTTCCTGGAGGGGGCATGTCTCTTTCCTGGAGGGGGCATGTCTCTTTCCTGGAGGGGGCATGTCTCTTTCCTGGAGGGGAATGTCTCTTTGCTGGAGGGAAATGTATAAAAGTTACAGCGCACACATGATACATACTCCTGTCAGGCTATTTTAAAAGCATCTAAAACGTATGTAGCAAAAAATGCAAAAATACGGGGGTTTGGTCACACTGAATGGCCATGAAGTGCTTAAGCCCATTGACTGCTGCAAAGTACCCCGTTACCAATGGGAACCTACACTGACCTTAGAGTGAATGCTCCTATCTCTTAAACCATGGAAGCTAACGCCTCTCTTTATGGGAGACCAGAGGACACATCCCATGGATCAGGTGGACACTGATTGGGGCTAATTAAGGAGGATGGGGTTCACTAACCCAAAAAGGTCTGGTCAGGACCCAAGCATAAAGCATACAACAAAACTAGATATTTGGGGGGAACACCCTGCCAAACGCATGGTGCTGCTCGTAACGACCAACAAACAACTTTTATACATTTCTTGTTTGTTGGTCGTTACGAGCAGCACCATGCGTTTGGCAGGGTGTTCCCCCCAAATATCTAGTTTTGTTGTATGCTCTTTGCTGGAGGGAGCATGTCTCTTTCCTGGAGGGGGCATGTCTCTTTCCTGGAGGGGGTATGTCTCTTTCCTGGAAGGGGCATGTCTCTTTCCTGGAGGGGGCATGTCTCTTTGCTGGAGGGAGCATGTCTCTTTCCTGGAGGGGGCATGTCTCTTTCCTGGAGGGGGCATGTCTCTTTGCTGGAGCAGGGATGTCTCTTTGCTGGAGCAGGGATGTCTCTTTCCTGGAGGGGTCATGTCTCTTTCCTGCAGGGGGCATGTCTCTTTCCTGGAGGGGGCATGTCTCTTTGCTGGAGCAGGGATGTCTCTTTCCTGGAGGGGGTATGTCTCTTTCCTGGAGGGGGCATGTCTCTTTGCTGGAGCAGGGATGTCTCTTTGCTGGAGCAGGGATGTCTCTTTGCTGGAGCAGGGATGTCTCTTTGCTGAATATATGGGGATGTCTCTTTGCTTTATGGAAATGTCTCTTAACTGAATTTATGGAAATGTCTCTTTGCTGAATGTATGGGGATGTCTCTGATAGATTGGGCTGTCTCTTTACTATTTGTCTCTTTGCTTTATGGAGATGTCTCTTTATTGGATGGGAGTCATTTTTTTTTGGCGGGGTGGGGGGGGGGAGTAGTGTTTCATTCTTGGGCCAGCCCTGGCCATACTTAATATCAGTAATTAAGAACTGTCCACCTAGTGTCCATAGTGGAAACTATTCCTAGGCAGCCATGTTACTGCAATAGTTGCATCAGTGGCGGCCCATCTATAGGGGGCGCAGGGGCGCCACCCTCCTAATCCATGCACCCGGCCCCTAATCTACATGATCTACATGCAGGGCGCCAGACGCATGGATTTCAATGGGGTTTTTATTTTGGAAGAACATGATTAGTGCCTGAGGCTCTAATTGGCTTCAAAAAAGGGTGGGCTCGGTCCTAGAGCACTGCGCCCTGAGCCCACCCAGTTGTGTCACATAAAGAATTAATATTTGCTATTGTCTTCCTGATTTTCCTCCCAGCCAATAAGGAAGCCCCGATTGGCCGAGAGGAGAATCAACGGTATTGGCCGCCAAGGAGGAGGAGGAGACGCAGGGGAAGCCACCGTGAAGCCGCTGAGAAGGCCAAGATGCAGGAAGGACCTGAAGCTACCCGCTACCTAGATGGGGTAAGTGCGGGGCTGGTGTTCAGACAAGTGAGCGATGGGGGTGTAGAGGGTTCAACCGTCTGAGCAACGGGGGGATCGACCGACCGAACGGTGTGTGTGTGTGGGGGGGCGTGATGGGTGGTTTGTTTGCCGCCCCCCAAAGGGAAATTTCATTGTCTGTTATATATTGTTCGGTGCTTATTGTATATCCCTTTACCATCCTATTATCATTTCCAATGTACCCTGCCTTCATCCAGTGAACATCACGTTGCACATTGCTGCTTGTATGTATTTGGCTGATACATCTAACAGTGTTAAAAACTGGAGTTTTGTTTTAAGCATCTCTTATGTATACCTGGTTTTCATTAAACTAAGGTAGCCCTTTATCATCTGGGGGGTCAGCTTTTGTTCCATGATGTAGGGATCACCCAGAGATACGATGATGAGGAGGGACACGGTATCGGTGTACGGCACTTCCACCACATTGCAATCATTCTCTTGGTCTTTGTAGGTCCTAAACATTCCCCGCTGACGCATCGTTGGCACTAAGACCGGTTGGTTATAATACCGCGAGAAGTTTCTCATCTCTGTATTTTGATTGCAAAATTCTGATTCCCATAGACCTGGAAGAACAAAAAAAAAGGTTGCTTTAAAGGTAAACTATAGTGGTTTTGGGATTCATTGTATTTTATTAAAATTTTTTTTTTACTATTCATATAACATTTACTTTACAAGGTACAAATAAACATTTAAAGCAGTGGCGGCCCATCCATAGAGGGCGCACGGGCACCGCTCCCCCATCCATGCATCTGCCTCCCTGATCTGCATATCAGGGCGCCGGAACTATATGGCGTTAAACTGGCATTAACGCACACAAAACTATATGGCGTTAAATTGGCAGTAACACACACAGAAGTAAATGGCGTTAAAATGGCAGTAATGCACACAGAACTATATGGCGTTAAACTGGCAGTAACGCACACAGAACTATATGGCGTTAAACTGGCAGTAACGCAGGCAGAAATAAATGGCGTTTAAACTGGCAGTAACACACAAAACTATATGGCGTTAAACTGGCAGTATCGCACACAGAACTATATGGTGTTAAACTGGCAGTAACGCACACAGAAGTAGAGGTGTTAAATTGGCAGTAACGCACACAGAACTATATGGCATTAAACTGGCAGCAACGCACACAGAAGTAAATGGTGTTAAACTGGCAGTAACGCACACTGAACTATATGGTGTTAAACTGGCAGTAACGCACACAGAAGTAAATGGTGTTAAACTGGCAGTAACGCACACAGAACTATATGCCGTTAAACTGGCAGTAACACACACAGAACTATATGGTGTTAAACTGGCAGTAACGCACACAGAAGTACATGGCGTTAAACTGGCAGTAACACACAAAACTATATGGCATTAAACTGGCAGTAACGCACATAGAACTATATGGTGCTAAATTGGCAGTAACGCACACAGAAGTAAATGGCGTTAAACTGGCAGTAACACACAAAACTATATGGCGTTAAACTGGCAGTATCGCACACAGAACTATATGGCGTTAAACTGGCAGTAACACACACAGAAGTAAATGGTGTTAAACTGGCAGTAACGCACACAGAAGTAGAGGTGTTAAATTGGCAGTAACGCACACAGAACTATATGGCGTTAAACTGGCAGCAACGCACACAGAAGTAAATGGTGTTAAACTGGCAGTAACGCACACTGAACTATATGGCGTTAAACTGGCAGTAACACACACAGAAGTACATGGCGTTAAACTGGCAGTAACACACAAAACTATATGGCATTAAACTGGCAGTAACACACATAGAACTATATGGTGCTAAATTGGCAGTAACGCACACAGAAGTAAATGGCGTTAAACTGGCAGTAACACAAAAAACTATATGGCGTTAAACTGGCAGTATCGCACACAGAACTATATGGCGTTAAACTGGCAGTAACACACACAGAAGTAAATGGTGTTAAACTGGCAGTAATGCACACAGAAGTAGAGGTGTTAAATTGGCAGTAACGCACACAGAACTATATGGCGTTAAACTGGCAGCAACGCACACAGAAGTAAATGGTGTTAAACGGGCAGTAACGCACACTGAACTATATGGCGTTAAACTGGCAGCAACGCACACAGAAGTACATGGCGTTAAACTGGCAGTAACGCACACAGAACTAAATGGCATTACACTGGCAATAACGCACATAGAACTATATGGCGTTAAACTGGCAGTAAGGCACAGTGAACTATATGGCGTTAAACTTGCAGTAACACACACAGCAGTAAATGGCGTTAAACTTTCAGTAAAGCAATCAAATAGACGGTGTTCACTACAATGATGCTATCTGAGCTGTCACTACTCTAGCTGCACACTATGCAAAGCTGAATGATGGTCCTCCTCACTACACTCACACTATCCCTAGACTGACACTAAACTAATATTGTACACTCACAATTGAAGCACAATAGCACAGTATAGCACACAAACTAACTAATAACACCAAACAGAGCCCTGATCTACCTCTCTTCACACCAAAATCACACTCAAAAAGGCTGCCATTGAAAGAATACTTTTATACTGTAAATATACAGCCAATCAGGGCTGGCAATGCACTGTTCAGTGCCACAATGCATTTTGGTCAGTTCGAGGGGGGGGGGGGGCGAACAAATGGTCGAATGACCCGCTCGTGCGGCTGTTCACCAAACGGCCGAACAACGAATGTTCGGGCCGAACAGTTCGTCCATCCTTAATTATGGGTAGGGGAATAAGCGGACTGCGAAAATGGGGTGACGGGGCAAACATTTGACACTCGGGAAATGACTCACAATACTCTCTGACATCTGCATACAGCCCGGGCCAGAATAACCTCTGGGTTATTCTCTCCCTGGACTTCTCCATACCCAAATGTCCCCCCATTATATGACCATGGGCCAAGTCTAGCGCCATGCTGCGGAAGGGTTTGGAAACCACCAGCTGTTCTACCTCATCCTCACCGTGTTTTACCATCTGATACAGCAAATTGTTTTTAAGAGCAATGTAGGGGAAAGACACCAACCAATTAGGATCCACAGGTTCCTTATCCATCATCTTAACATTCTCTCTGGCTCTAATAAGGGTGACATCTCATAATTGCTCTGTACAAAAATCCTCCCTCCTGACCTCTAAGTCAGGGGTCACATTGTGTCCACTCTCACTATTAGAGTCAGAGATGTTCTCTGGCTCATTAACCTCAAGCTGAGAGCTGTCTTCCAGCTCCTTCGGCTCCCCAGCCATTACAGGAAAAGGAAGAGGGTCTCCTCCTTCCTCAGTCCTGCCAACCGTCTCCTCTTCCATTTGGCAAAAAGGGTCTGGTGAGAGTTCCCGTGCCTTCCCATAACCTCCAAAAATGGGGAAAATCCCTCCCCACTAGGACCTCATGAAGCAGGGAAGGTACCACCCCCCCTGAATGTGTCACACTGTCCCAAGGGGTGTCAATCTCAACCAATGCAGTCTGGTAGTCCTGAGTGTCCCCATGGATGCAAATGATCCCGATGGTGCTAGGATGTAATTTTGCAGGATTTACACAACTGCCATTGACTAAATTCACAACACTACCCGAATCAAGCAGTGCAGTGACTGGCTTCCTATCAACAGGCAACAGACACATTTGCCTTTCCAAGTGACCCTGATGTGATGCAGTACATGCGACCTGTACAAAAAGAGATATGCGTCTTTTCATATACAGTTGTGCCTATAAGTTTACATACCCTGGCAGAATTTATGATTTCTTGGCCATTTTTTCAGAGAATATGAATGAGAACACAAAAACATTTCTTTCACTCATGGTTGGCGTTTGGCTGAAGCCATTTATTATCATTTAACTGTGTTTACGCTTTTTAAATCATAATGACAACAGAAAATCCCCCAACTTATGAGCACAACTGTAAGCATTATCACATCATTCAGGGGACAGTTGGCAGCAATATGTCCCAATGCATGGTAGCCCTGTATGTGCTCTATACCCAGTCCTCTCAAGGGTCCCCAAGACCTTCCTGGCTCCTTCGGCCAGTCTCCAGGGCTAGAGCCCATAGTCTCTTTAGCTGTAGCAGTCTTATCAAACTTCCCCACATCCTTGAACCCTGGAACAGTCTTACTGGGTCCGCTGGGCGATCTTTCACCCTTAGATACATTGCAGACGGATACAATATATGTATATTTATGTCCTCTTTTTTTGCTTATCATAGATCACAACCAATGTACTACCCCTGAAGAAGAGGAACAATGCATGACCTCGAAATGTGTTGGGTAGCACTCGGTAGGTTTGTACATGAATGTGTTGCTTAAAGTGGTTTGGTTCAGATATGTACTATGTACACGTATTATAAACAGTTTTGTAATGTGCGTCTATGGGATTTTGTACCTCCTTATTTTAAATTGCTACAAAATAAATATGAGATTCTGTTAATTAATCGTCTGATCTTTTTCTGTGGAATCTATGCCCTATAAAGTCCCATTAAGAGGGTTTTTTTGTGACCAACTTTGGTTCCACTGCCACGGGAGCCCTGGACTCCTTTTTTAACTCCACCAGAGCCTCTATAAAACAGAGATTTATCTCCCGCTGCGCCGCCAGGGCCTGGCGCTTCGCCTCCTGCTGTGCTGCAGTGGCCTGGCAATTCGCCTCGTGCAGTTGGCGAATTTTCTCCTGCTGTGCTGCAGTGGCCTGGCGACTTTCTTCCTGCAGCGCTGCAGCGGCTTGTGCGATTTGGAGGTTGGCCTCCCGCTGGGCCGCAGTCACCTGTAGCAAGGCCTTCAAGATCTCCTTCATGCTGGAAAGTTGCCCGCATCCTCCACCACGTGTGGGAGATTAGCTTGTGGGGATCACCTTTCCTGGGAAAAAGGCAGCTTGCTGGCAAACTTTCTTAAAAGTCTGGCGGGTGGCCAGTTTTATTGATAAAGGTTGCAAGTCATAAAACAAACAAAATAGTAAAAACAACTCCTTGCCGTCCGGGGCTAAACTATACAGAGCAGGATACCTCTCTATACGGTTGCAGGCAAACTTTCTTAAAAGTCTGGCGGGTGGCCAGTTTTATAGATAAAGGTTGCAAGTCATAAAACAAACAAAATAGCAAAAACAACTGCTTGCCGTCCGGCGCTAAACTATACAGAGCAGGATACCTCTCTATACGGTGTCGGGCTCGTCCCAGACACCTTCAAACAAAACAAACGCAAATCCCAAGGTGTATCTCTCTCAGTGTAGTGATACTGAGTCCCAGGCCAGAGCAACCCTGAGTTCTCCTCCTGGTCATTCAAAGCAACTGAAGGGGGATTTGGGTGGACCAGAAACTCCGGACCAGATCCAGCTCTGCCACGGTGGCTGGCAAAACCCGGGCCGGACTCTTTCTAGTCCACTCCACGTGAACGCATGGGAGGTGAAAGATATCGCCCGTCCACTATCTCGCCTGACATAACGTCACAATGTCTATGGTTGCTAATACTTGGTAAAGGCTATCTGTATCCAGATCTGTTCTCTTCATTATATACATCTGTATATATTATACTGTGAACAGGCACCTCCTGGGAATATCTCTAGAGTTATTTGTGCTACAACTGTTATCATATGAAAAGAACAATAATCAGCTCACACCTATAGATGGCCAAGGGCAGCAAAATGGAAACCCTAGCCAATCACTCACTAATGACAGATTACTATTGACAGATCAGCATGCAGCAGTGGCGGCCAGTCCATCAGGGCGCATGAGCTCCACTCCCTCTCTCCAGCCACCCCTCTCTATGTCATGGATAGATTCATGCACAGCATGAATCTATCCATGGCCGCCTGTGACCACCCCCCCCCCATTCATGTGGCTGGCCCCTTTGTGGCACCGGCAGCATGAATTACCGCGGCGAGGGGTGTCCATGAAGCATCTCATTAGAGCCGTAGGCTCTTATTGGCTTCATTAAAGTGTGGCTTGTGGTGCAAAGTGTGCCACCACGAGCCCTTAGAAAGGCAAATGAACATTTGCCTTGCTAACTGGGAACCTCTCTCAGCCAATCAGGAAGCCCCGGTATGTTACCGGTTTCCTGATTGCCGGAGAAGACAGGCAATCCCATTGGATGCCTATCTCAGAGGAGAAGGAGGATGTCGCATGCTCACCGGACTTTGCACACTCCAGCACGCTCTCCGCAAGCCGGGCTCTGCACACTGCCAGCGTGCTCCCTGCTCACCGGACCCTGCAACACTGTCAGTCTGCTATTAGATGGGGTAAGTGCGGGACTTCGGGAGGGGGGGGATCTGTCAGTGCCACAAGCACCTAGCTGGGGCTCTTTATACTGCTCTGGTGGCTCTGTATACCCTATCTGGGGCTCTGTATACTGCTCTGGTGGCTCTGTATACCCTATCTGGTGGCTCTGTATACTGCTCTGGTGGCTCTGTATACTGCTCTGGTGGCTCTGTATACTCCTATCTGGGGCTCTGTATACTCCTATCTGGTGGCTCTGTATACCCTATCTGGGGCTCTGTATACTCCTATCTGGTGGCTCTGTATACCCTATCTGGGGCTCTGTATATCCTATCTGGTGACTCTGTATGCCCCTATCTGGTGATGCTGTATACCCTATCTGCTGGGCTGTATACTCCTAAAACAATGGGTGGAAACTATAAGGGGTGGGGTCAAAAAGGAAGGGCGGGGTCTGGCACCACCCCATCCTAAAATTTCACCAGCCGCCACTGGCATGCAGCCTGCTTAATATACAGGTCTACTTTTTAACACTACCCACCACCAAACAAGAGTAAGGCGAGAAGGTCTCGTCTTGCAAAGAGCCTTCTGACTCTTCTCAGCATTCCCTGCACCTTCTTTCCTCCTACAGTTTTCATGTTGAATGTAGCCACAAATGGCCAGAGGTGGACAGATGATGCAAACAAAATAAAGAAAAAAAAAAATCACAGTTTGTATATTTTAGGTCTAATGCTGCTCCTTTACTCTGGAGACCTAGAGACCTGGCCTACAAGTGCCTTATGGTAAATACAGCCCTTCCAGGATAGACGCTGAAAAACTTAATGTGGTGTTTGTTGTATCTGTAGTTTGGTAACATCCGTTGCTCCAAAATCTACTCTATAATCAACACAGTAAAATGGACTTACCTTCAAAGACTACATAATCCAGGAGAACCATCAATGTTTTGGAATCCAATTTACCGACCATGTCCTTTATCTTATTGTCTGTTCTTTCACTTACAATCCTACTGATTGTTTTCTCATCAATCTGAGGGTCGCTGAAGCTGAAGGATTTAATGGTGGCGTTGTAATACTGAGCCAAATTCTGTTGGTATTCTGGTAAAACATTTAAAGACTTTTCTATCAGGATCTCATTGCCAAGCTTGAATTCCACATCTGTGGTTTGCTGATTTAACACTACAAGGAGATCTCTACAGTACTCATTCAGCTCTTTCTCTGGCATGTTTGCCTTCAGGCCTAAGGCCGAGAGTATTTGCTCACGAGTTGTTGATCGGGCTCCGAGGGCCAGCATGGAGAAAGTTATGTAGAGGCTCAGCGGTGAAACAAATATGTTTGGTGGGGTTCCTACTGCTGGCAATGAAATCAGTTTAAAAATTCTCATGGCAAAGTCCATTTGAGCTTCAGATATTGTTGACTCTTCCCGATAAAGGTTGTAGCTGGGTCCTTGGTTTTGTTTGAAAAGGCCAGAAGCAAGGATCAATGAGATGAACAACTGGAGGAAAAGAAGAGTCTTCATCTTTCTTTCACACCTGTGTTAAAAAAAATGCATGTTTTAGAGTTATTACCAGTAAACCACTAAATTAGTCCTTTGGACCTCTTTCCAGTGACCCTCCCAATCTCCTGTTATGAAAGGGTCTACCACCTACCATGTAAAGCAGGGTTTCTCAACCAGGGTTCCTCCAGAGGTTGCAAGGGGTTCCTCAAGCAATGGTCAATTTCTACCTCTCAGATAAATTCCCAATTACACCATTGATCTTTCTAGCTATCTGTAAGGGGGTAATCCTTCCCATTGACCACAAGTGTGAGGAGCATTCTTCCAATTGACCACAAGTGTGAGGAGCATTCTTCCCAATGACCACAAGTGTGAGGAGCATTCTTCCCAATGACCACAAGTGTGAGGAGCATTCTTCCCATTGACCACAAGTGTCAGAAGCATTCTTCCCATTGACCACAAGTGTGAGAAGCATTCTTCCCAATGACCACAAGTGTGAGGAGCATTCTTCCCATTGACCACAAGTGTAGGGAGCATTCTTCCCAATGACCACAAGTGTGAAGAGCATTCTTCCCATTGACCACAAGTGTGAGAAGCATTCTTCCCAATGACCACAAGTGTGAGAAGCATTCTTCCCAATGATCACAAGTGTGAGAAGCATTCTTCCCAATGACCACAAGTGTGAGGAGCATTCTTCCCAATGACCACAAGTGTAAGGAGCATTCTTCCCATTGACCACAAGTGTAAGGAGCATTCTTCCCAATGGCCACAAGTGTGAGGAGCATTCTTCCCAATGGCCACAAGTGTAAGGAGCATTCTTCCCATTGACCACAAGTGTAAGGAGCATTCTTCCCAATGGCCACAAGTGTGAGGAGCATTCTTCCCAATGACCACAAGTGTAAGGAGCATTCTTCCCATTGACCACAAGTGTAAGGAGCATTCTTCCCAATGGCCACAAGTGTGAGGAGCATTCTTCCCATTGACCACAAGTGTGAGGAGCATTCTTCCCAATGACCACAAGTGTGAGAAGCATTCTTCCCATTGACCACAAGTGTAAGGAGCATTCTTCCCATTGACCACAAGTGTAGGGAGCATTCTTCCCAATGACCACAAGTGTAAGGGGCATTCTTCCCATTGACCACAAGTGTGAGAAGCATTCTTCCCAATGACCACAAGTGTGAGAAGCATTCTTCCCATTGACCACAAGTGTGAGGAGCATTCTTCCCATTGACCACAAGTGTAAGGAGCATTCTTCCCATTGACCATCACACTAATGTATCAGGAGTTGTAAAATTTAAATTTTTAGCAGGGGATCTCCCAGACCGGAGAATTATTTCAAGGGTTCCTCAGTGTTGAAAAGGTTGAGAAAGGTTGTCCTAAAATGGATAAAGTCCATTCATCTGAAGGGATTGAGGAACCGTTCCCGGAGAGGAGCCGTGCCCCCGGGAATGGATACCAGGAATCTGGACACAAGGTTACCACCTACAGCCCCATCTGTGTCACCACACAGAACTTTCCGGAATTCTCACCAACTTCAATGGATCCTCAGAAAACTCAGCAGAGAAGTCCTAATGGACCCTTCATACATCAACGTACTATGGAAGCCTTTATTGTAGAAGGGGGACAATTCTATAAAACCCTGAGAGCTCCATCATTCCTCCATCATGTCTGACCATCTAAAGTCAGTAGAGATCTAGAAGAAGAGAACCTGTCTAATGCTAGAAAAAGGAAAAATCATTCTATACACAGAGGAAGCCCAACTCTACAATGGAGCTGCCAGCAGATGTGGAGGGAGATAGACAATTTGGACCTGGAAAGCATCTGTTCTGCCCTGATATAGAGGTAATGATAACATTCTATGCACACTATGTACCCCAACCAAGGATTCTATGACTGCTAAAGAAAGGAGAATTATCATGCTCATTTCTGTTGTGTAATCTGCACCAGCAGAGCAAAAACCGGATTGGTTGCTAGAGGTCACACTGACTCTTTATATTTCAATGCTTTACAAACTATCTGTCCATCAAAGACTTTTATAGAAGTTCTGGGGTAATTATACTCAGTTCTTCCCATGGGGAGCAGTACAGGGGGGCATGGAGATCTGTGATTTTCTCAGGGAACCCCAGACATATGAATTACACAGATTCTGGGGTAATGAGGTTCCATCAATGCATTCCATTCAATCAGCCACAGACATAACAGTCATTGTGTCAGTAATAGGTGATGAAGGTCCCAGAATGACAGAAATGCTGCACTCTATAGAACACAGATGCAGGAAATGATCAGAAGGTGAACGTCCCGTATTCCTCCATCTTTATATCATTTGTGTGCACAGTTCCCTATATACTGCCCAATACTTCCCTCCATCTATTACCCAATTAAAGCTAAAATATGAGGGGGAGACTTGGCAAATACCCCCCCCTTCCTCGGACACTTAGCCAGGACCCCCATTATACGTCCCCCCATCATGTATTTTCCTACTATACTGTACATTCCCACCAATAACAATACTATGCGATATCACTATGTCCTTTATCTCTGATATCACATGTACAGTGCTTTGAAAAAGTATTCATACCCCTCGGAATCCCCCTCATGTTCTCAGGTTATCAATGTATTTATGGGGATTTTATAGGAGACACAAAGTGGCTCATAATTGTGAAGTGGAAGGAAAATGATAAATGATACAAATAAATCTGTGAAAAGTGTGGGGGGCATTTGTATGGTGCCCCCCGGAGTCAATACTTTGTATGTTTACGGGGGGTGTGAAAAGTGTCTAAATAAACATAGTAAATAGTAAAAGGAAGGTGAAGTGTTAATACTCGGTGAAACACAGAGGATATTTTAGGGGTATTTATGTAACTATTGGACTCTTGTACTCCCCCTAAGGCTCCCCATACTTATGAAAAAGTTTCGTGACATGTACACTATAGTCTCTATTTCCTGTATCACTATAGCGTATCATAACAATAACCACCCTTACATGTCATATCATCCTTTTATGTACTACCCCCCTGCATATTACCCCCAGGACCGATTCACAGGCTCCTTCCCCCCCCATAAACGGTTCAGAGGGGGAGTATA
>BLSH010429216.1:36027-46027 GCA_018402905.1 Glandirana rugosa | reverse complement strand
GAGAACTGGAGGAGAAACGGTCAGCAAGTGAAGTGCTGGAGGGTTGAGGGGAGCAATAGTCTGCAGAGGGGGAGTCTGCAGTGAAGTGTGAATATACAGGACTGTATAAATGGGATCCTTGTACCATAATTATTTGGGCATCCCACAGTTACCCCTCATCCCCATCCAAGTTATTTCCCCCAAATAAAACAAAAAAAACAAGAACCGGCCTGTTCAGTGTCTCCGGATGTGTGATTTATGGTGCGACTGAGGTCAGCTATCAGGTGAACCACAACTACCAGCCACTCTCAAGGGAGCACATGGCTACAACTGGTTGACAAAACATCCATGAAAAAAGACTAAGACAAAGATACAAGAAACATATACAAGGTGAATGTGCTTTAAACAGGTTGGCTTGGCTATGCAAACCAATGTCATTGTACGTTGGCCGCGCATGCGCGATTTGCGGGTGCTCCATGAGCGTGCCCGCGGGTCAGGTGGACTCGATGCCCACCTGCAACCTGCGATCACCTTCTACAAAGGCAGAACGGGGATCCACCAATGTAAACACGACGGTTCCTTGTTCTGTCAGGGGACTGTAATCGTGATCAGTTAGATCTGTCATGCCCGGGCCAGCCCAGCCCCCACACAGTTAGAACACGCCTAGGGAACACAGTTAACCCCTTGATCGCCCCCTAGAGTTTAACCCCCTTCCCTGCCAGTGACATTTATACAGTAATCAGTGGCTAATTAAAGCTATGATCGCTGTATAAATGTCATTGGTCTCAAAAAAGCATCAAAAGTGTCCGATCTGTCCGCCGCAATGTCGCAGTCTCGATAAAAAAAATTGCAGATCGCCACCATTACTAGTAAGAAAGAGAGGTGATCAAATACCACCAAAAGAAAGCACCAGCTAGAACACACCCAGGGAGCACAGTTAACCCCTCGATCGCCACCTAGTGTTAACCCCTTCCCTGCCAGTGTCATTTATACATTGATCACTGCATTTTTATAGCACTGATCAATGTAATAATGTCACTGGCCATTTGGGGATCAGATTTGTCCGCCTCAATGTCGCAGTCCCGCTAAAAATCGCAGATCGCCGCCATTACCAGTAAAAACAATAAAAAGAAAAAAAAAATCTATCCCATAGTTTATAGACGCGATAACTTTTGCACAAACCAATCAATATGCGCTCATTGGGATTGTTACCAGAAATATGTAGAAGAATATATATTGGTCTAAAATGATGAAGAAATTAGTTTTTTTATTTTTTTTTTGGATATTTATTATAACAGAAAGTAAAAAAAAAAATTTTTTTTCCCAAAATTGTCGTTTTTTTTGTTTATAGCGGTGATCAGAAATGATGCAGAGGGGATCAAATCCACCAAAAGAAAGCTCTATTTGTGGGGAAAAAAGGACGTCAATTTTGTTCGGGTGCAACATCGCACGACCGCGCAATTGTCAGTTAAAGCGACGCAGTGCCGTATTGCAAAAAATGGCCTGGTCATTAACTACTTCACCCCCGGAATGATTTACCTCCTTCCTGACCAGAGCATTTTTTGCGATTCGGCACTGCGTCGCTTTAACTGACAATTGCGCGGATAAAGGTGATGGACTGACCAAGCATCTCCAGAACTAAACCCTATTGAGCGTCTGTGGGGCTCCTCAAATGGAAGGTGGAGGAGTGCAAGGTCTCTAACATCCACCAGCTCTGTGATGTCATCATGGAGGAGGGGAAGAGGAGTCCAGTGCCAACCTGTGAAGCTCTGGTGACCTCCATGGCCAAGAGGGTTAAGACAGTGCTGGAAAATAATGGTGGCCACACAAAATATTGACAGTTTGGGCCCAATTTGGACATTTTCACTTAGGGGTGTACTCACTTTTGTTGCCAGCGGTTTAGACATTAATGGCTGTGTGTTGAGTTATTTTGAGGGGACAGTAAATTTACACTGTTATACAAGCTGTACACTCACTACTTTACATTGTAGCAAAGGATCAGCTCTTCAGTGTTGTCACATGAAAAGATATTAAATGGGAGGGGTGTACTTACTTTTGTGACATACTGTATATATGCAGTTGTGCTCATAAGTTTGCATACCCTGGCAGAATTGATGATTTCTTGGCCATTTTTCAGAGAATATGAATGAGAACACAGAAACTTTTCTTTCACTCATGGTTGGCGTTTGGCTGAAGCCATTTATTATCAATCAGCTGTGTTTCCTCTTTTTATATCACAATGACAACAGAAATGACCCAAATTACCCTGAGCAAAAGTTTACATACCCCAGTTACTGTGTATTGCCCCCTTTAACATCAATGACAGCTTGAAGTCTTTTGTGGTATTTGTGGATGAGGCTCTATATATATATATATTATAATAAAACAAATGATCCGAATTTGAATTCTAAAATGAATTTGAATTTGAATTAGAAATGGAAACATATTGCATTAAATACAGTAAGGCATGCAAGTTAAAGATGATGATTCTTAGGCTGCTGAATAGAGCAGAATATAATGAATAGAATAAAATAGAATAGACTAAACTAGAATAGAATAGAATAAAAAAGAATAGACTAAACTAGAATAGAATAGAATAAAAAAGAATAGAATAGAATAGAAAATAAAAAAATAGAATAGATTGGAATAGGATTAAAAAAACAAATATAGCCGTCTTCGGAAATTAAAATTTCAAATACATTTGAAAACAATTTAAATTTTTGAAACAAATTGAAAATAATAAATATAGGAAACAAATTAGTATATACAAAATTACTTCTTAAAACAAATGATTCTAACATAATGAATATGACGAAATAAAATGATTAATAGCAGATCTCTAATCCTAATAGTTGCCGGCACACATGAGTCACACAGTAGATCTTAGTCATAATGTCCCAGGAGCTGACTTCCAGCTTACGCAGGTACCGTGTTTCCCAGAAAATAAGCCCGGGTCTTATATTCATTTTGGCAACAAAAGACACAGTAGGGCTTATTTTCGGGGGAGGTCTTACCATGTAACATGCTGTCTTCCCTCCCCCTCTCCCTCTCTGCCTGTCATGAATCCCCAGTGTAAAAAAAGTTAAAATGCTTGTAAAATCCTATAATCCACCCTATTACAGTAGTACATGATGTACAATGTGTGTGTTTCTGTAATATAATTGTGTCAAATACCTTTGTTACAGCGCCGCTCTGTGCTTCCGTGACCCGCCGGAGCTCTCTTCCCTGTTTCGAGCACTACAGGGGGGGGGGGGCAAGAACCCCTGCTGACCAGTGGCGGCTGGCAGTTTTTTATTGGGGGGGCGGCAAACAACCATCCCCCCTGGTGGCACCCCAAAAGCACCCCCACCCCCCTCGCTGTCTGTTGGTTGGCCCTCTGGCACGTACCCAATCTAGGTGGTGGGCATCGGGCAGCGGTGTGGTCTGGCATCGTGCAGCTGTGGGCATCGGGCAGCGGCAGGGTCCAGCATCATGCAGTGGCGGTGTCCAGTATCATGCAGTGGCGGGGTCTGGCATCGTGCAGTGGCCGGCATTGGGCAGCGGCAGGGTCCAGCATCATGCAGCAGTGGGCATTGGGCAGCAGCCATGGTCTCAAGGGGCCGTTACAACAAAGACTTTAGCAGTCTTTAACATTGGAGTCTATGGGAGGGGCACCTGGTTTTGGGACACCGTTCTCGCGAACCATAGCCAATAAAATAACCAAACTTGGGTCACATGGAGAGGATCCCCTGAACCACAACTGGCCCAAGTTTGGGACCTCCAGCACCTATGGTTCGGCGCGAGGTCTTATTGCAAGCATCAGGGGAGTCTGTGCTGCCTGTGCACTGTTTTTTTTAACCCCTTGGATCCCACACTCGCATGCATTGCCCACTTCACTTGAATGGGTCATGCTTGGCAGGCTACACCTGGTAAGTGTGACAGGGTGAATAATTCCTACTGAGGCTGCAACATGTGTACACCTCTGGCCAGTGGTCGGATGTGGTGGGATGGCCAGTGGGCAAGCCCTGGGAAACGTTGGTGCTCAGACGAGGGGGCCCAGGCCTAAAGCTGTGTAAGGGGCCCCAAAATTTCTGATGGCTGCCCTGTCCCCAGCCACCTTCTGGCTGTCCCTTCCGGGGATTGGCTGAGGCATAATAAATATTCATAACTGATAACTGAATTTGACTCTCCTTGCCCTATATTCTGGAAGCTTCTACCAAAAGCAGGTAGGAGAAAACAAATGCCCAGCTTAGGAAACCCACACCAGACAGAAACAATAGATTCGTTTTCTGGAAAGTCATTCTAGGAAGTGAACCTGTTGTTATGTAAGGAGCCGAACACGTTTCACATCATTGTACATGATAGACTATATCTCTTCAAAACTAACAAAAAGGTTTTTAGTGGAGCTGGGTATAGAAACAAGCAGCTCTAAGAACTGGTCAGAGCCATGCTTCTATTAATGTTGGGCAACTTCTGAGGAGAAGAGGCAGCGGCTCATTCATTTATCAATCACAATCATATAACCAATCAGTCTGATAAATTGTATCGCTGGGGAAAATCTTGCAATGGAAAGATCTCCTCTTTACTTCCTGCTGTTCTTTGTTATACAGTAGGTCACATATACTTGAAGTTGTCACCCTGCCCCTCCATCACAGAATATTTCTCCTTTTTGTACATCTACAGCAGTGTTTTTCAACTCCTGTCCTCAAGGCACACCAACAGGTCATGTTTTCAGGATTTCCATGAGTTTGCACAGGTGATTTGATCAGTTTCACTGCCTTAGTAATTACCACAGCGGTTTCATCTGAGGGAAATCCTGAAAATATGACCTGTTGGTGTGCCTTGAGGACTTGAGTTGAAAAACACTGATCTACAGGATAAAATCATTTGAAAATGTGAGGGGAATGTGAGGAAGATCTGAGTCAACCCACCCAAATGTACACTAAAGCCCCATACACATGGGCCAAATGTCGGGAGACGTCGGCCGGCTAAAGACAAACACGTCCACCCATGTGTATGCCACTTGATGGCCATTTGGCCGGCTTCAATCAGATGAACATGCTGGAAAACCAACAGCTGACCGACTACTAATCAGCGCTCTTAGCCAATGGCGGACGTAAAAAGAACGCCTAGTGTTACCAAGCTTTTTGGAATCTGATCTTTGGGTGGACCACCCTTTCAAATTGCTTTACCCAATTAAGCATTTCCTTACTTAGCATTTCACAGTGTGTCTGAGGATGACATGAGATTCAGAGCGGAGAGGTCGGAACATTACTGCAAGCTTGCATTAAACCCTTGAATAGCCGGACATTTATTAGACCTTGGCAGGCGAGGGGTTAAAGCCCAAATTCAGCATCAGGTCTGGCATGCTTGTCGATAACCGGGAACAACTCTGCAGATAAGGACTTCTCTCTCCCTCTATTCCAGCACTGCAACCTCTGGCAAAGTCTTCAGCATGTGGTGCCTGACAGGATTTGACGGTATCCATGTATATGCTAGGGTTCCACTTTAAATATCTGTTAGTCTGGCTTGTTTCTGGCCTTATCTTGAGAGAATGTCTTATGCTCGGTTCTCAGGAAATAGCTGAGGTCAGCACAATGTAGTTTTGTATTTTGCAACAATATTCTGCAGCTAACGTACTTTTTTATCTTGTAACAACGGACACTGTTTTTACCGGTTTCTACTGCTTGATGATGTGTAAATACTTATAATACGCATGTGTCATTTCTCGAATGATCAGTGACTAGAGTTGAGCGGACACCTGGATTATTTGGGGTTCGGCCGAACTTCGCGGAAACGTTCGGGTTCGGTACCGAACGTTACCCGAACTTGACCCCGGACCCCGAACCCCATTGAAATCAATGGGGACCCGAACTTTTCGGCACAAAAATGGCTGTAAAAAAGTTCTGGAAAGTGCTAGAGGGCTGCAAAAGGAAGAAAAATGGGAGATGTTATTAGATCTGCAATCTGTCCCTCAAAGCAGTAGTAATCTCGTTCTGTAATCAGATCTTTCTGTAATGCAGGATGAGATGTTATTAGATCTGCAATCTGTCCCTCACAGCAGTAGTAGTAATCTCTACCTAGTTATTAGATCTGCAATCTGTCCCTCACAGCGCCAGCAGCTTCCTCTCCCTACACTAACCAGAGAGCATGTGACTGCAGCACTGTGACTCCAGCCTCATATAGAGGCTGGGTCACATGATGCACTGGCCAATCACAGCCATGCCAGTCTTAGGCATGGCTGTGATGGCTTCTAGGGAAAACCAGTGAAACGCTTGTTGATTGGCTGCCCTGCAGCCATTCAACATGCGTGATAAAACACCAGAACCCAGAACCCGAACCCGGACTTTTTCCTCAAACGTTTGGGTTCGGGACACGGACATCCGAAAGTTCGTTACGGACCCAAACTTTACAGTTCGGGTTCGCTCAACTCTATCTGTGACGTAATACTGCTTTATAAAGGGGCCTCCCATGCGTCACAATACAGACAAATCCCTGCTTAACTATACTTTTGTGTGTGTCTTTATTATGGGATGTCTCCAGACATGTCTGTTGATCATGAAGGTGCCTGTCTGAGGTGCAGGAGGTAGCTGAGGATAACCCTTTCCTTTCAGTGTCCTCTGCTTGGCCTTGGCTCCATCCTCCGTCCCCCTTGTAATTGTTGTGTCCTGTAGTTATGTATGGGTAGAAATGCACACGATGGTAACATTTTGTTTCATTCCGGATTCATTCATTAAGTCAATAATTTCGTTATGTTAGAATAATTTGTTTTCAGAATTAATTTCGTATATTTGGATTCCTTTTGTATATTTGTTATTTTCAAATTGAATTTGAAATTCAAAATTCAGATTTCAAAATTCGAAATTTAAATGTCAACATTCAAAATTTAAATTTCAAAATTCAAATTTTGAAAGACATTAGAAGATGATATTTTTTCTATTATATTATACCGGTACTCGAATCTATTCTATTGTTTTATTCTATTATTCCGTCTTGTATTCTATTCCTTTTCAGGATGGAGATTGAAGGCTGAGGTTTGTTTAGACCCCGATATCTCATCAAAGCCCCCCAACAGAGCTCCTAAAAAAAATTGTAAAAAAATAATAAAAAATACAATTGTAAAAGAAATAAAATTAAAAATGGTAAAAAAATAATAAAATTAAAATAGAAAATTAAAAACTACTGACACCGGTGAGGGAACTATCATGATTGCAAAGGTCACAATTGCGACCGGGCCCTGGCATTTCACCACCATGTGGAGGCCCGAAGATGGCAGACAGGGGGCCCCGCTGCAGAACTTGTGAAAGGGCCCTACTGCGGGACCGTAATAAAGAGACCCACGATGGGGGTAAAGGGCCCCAGGATCAGTGGGAAGAGGGAAGGGCCCTGGCCAGAGGTCAGGGGGGCCCTTCATCATTTCTTGCACCGGGGCCCTGAAGGTTCCTAGTTACGCCTCTGTTTAGCGGGGTTTGGATTTGCCAAGGGGAACTCTAAATATGTTTGGTTCATCACTTGCGGGCTTCTTCTGGTCTTGTGTTTTTTTAATCTTTTTACAAAATTACCTGGGGGTCAACAAAACTATCTGACTGCTTTATTATAAAGATTTTGACCAACGCCCATTTTCACTCTTTCCTCCTCCACCCTATTGGGTCATCCATGAAGCTCACCAGTTACCGGTTTGTATCTCCCTCACTTATTAACACAAACGCGATACAGAGAAAAACACAACACAGGAATTGTTCGGCACATTCCCTTTATTACAAGCAGAATGGTTTCATTTGATATGGCAGTTCATTTCTGCTTTATTACATTCATTCACTTTTCTCCCCCCCAGGGATCTCGCCAGGACGGGTCCATGACTCGGCCGATGCCAAGCAGGGTTTCAGTAGGTCTGTGGTAGAGCAGCATGATGAACGGTCGGTCGACTTTGAATTCAGGGCTTGAGAGGGCGAAGTTTAACTGGGTAGCAGTCGCGCTACTCGCCTCTGTTTTTCCCTCTTCGATGTTGAAGTAGGACTGGGTGTAAAACTGTCAAATGAGTAAAAGGAACAAACTTACACATAAAGTTAAAATATAACAAATATAAAAAAATACGTCTTAACTATTTCCGGACCGCCCGGCGTCATTATACGGCGGTACTTTGCCATTGAATACCATTGTTAAGGTAGCAGATAGCTAGCATAACCCCGGTGACAGCAGGCGGCCGGCTTTCAGATAAAAGTGGTCCCTGTGATGCATTCGCTGCAAGATCACTTTTATCAGGGGCGGGAGAGGTGCCCATGCCCCTCCCGCAACTTTCCCGTCGTCTCCGCCACTAACCAGACTTGCTATTGGGGGCATTCAGCGCGGGGGGGGGGGGGGAGAGCCAGGGACTGCCGTTGGGGGACCCAAAAAGAAGAGGAGGATCAGGGCTGCTCTGTGCAAAACCATTACACAGAGCAGGTAAATATAACATGTTTGTTTTTTTTGGAATGACTTTAAAAGCGGCCATTTAATGGCTTTTGTTTCACTTCTTAAAGTGAAACTTTATGTTTTTGATGTCTAAGGGCAAAATTTTCACTGCAAGCCTAGCTAAAATGGGAGAGTCTCACATGACCATGTTGTCTAGCTTTTGAGACAGGCTATTGGACTAACATATCAAAGTCCACAATGGACAAAGAGCAACCAGGTCACCAGGACTGTGTCCAGCACGCCAAAGGACCTTCAAGATGGCTGAAATGTTTCGAGGGGAGATCCCCTCTTCCTTCTCGGGCTCCTCCTGGACAAAGAGCAATCAGGTCACCAGGACTGTGTCCAGCACACCGAAGGACCTTCAAGATGGCTGAAGCGTTTTGAGGAGAGATCCCCTCTTCCTCCTTGGGCTCCTCCTGGACAAAGAGCAATCAGGTCACCAGGACTGTGTCCAGCACGCCAGAGGACCTTCAAGATGGCTGAAGCGTTTCGAGGGGAGATCCCCTCTTCCTCCTCAGGCTCTGAGGAAGAGGGTATCTCCCCTCGAAAAGCGTCAGCCATCTTGAAGGTCCTCTGGTATGCTGGACCCAGTCCTGGTCCTGCTAGATCTGCTATATCCCTGCGAGCCCCGCCCCCATATAGTTAGAACACCAGGGCCGTCTTTAAGGCAGGGCAAAAGGGGCAGCTGCCCTGGGCCCTGTCATTGTTGTGGGGCCCAAAGCAGCTGCCTCATACTTGCCAACTATCCTGGTTTAAATTCCCTTGTCCCTTGAAGTTTTAGACCTGTGCTGTGTCCTGATATCTAAGTGCTGCTACTAAAGCTGCCCAACTCTGCCCTATTGTTGTGTACAGATAACTCACCTTCAGACCCTTTGTTTACATGTACATAACTGGCATTGATATGTAAATAGTGGCAGCATTCATATGTAAATAGTGGCGGCCAGCTGCACTGATATGTATACAAAGGTGGCATTCATATGTATATCATGCCCCCCTGAGGTCATATCCACCATCACCTATACTGGATGCTGCCCACTGGGGAGACAAAGGCATGCTTGAAAGTCCATAGCACATGTCAGCAGATGCATGGGGGTGTCATTAATAATTGATGGCTCTGCTGTGTATCTGCTAAAGGGCAGCACATTTCTGTGGTGTCAGGAAAGCGACTTTGTGCTCCCCAGTCCATGGTGTGCAGACAGTGAGGAGATGATGTGCTGTAACCTCTAGCAACCAATCTGTGGGCAGTAATGATGTGCAGTAACCTTTAGAAACCAAAGAGTGAGCAGTATTGATGTACAGTAATCCCTAGCAACCAAACAAGCAGAAAGCATGTGCTGTAACCTCTAGCAACTAATCAGTGAGCAGTAATGTGTGCTGTAACCTCTAGAAACCAGTCAGTAAGCGGTAATGATATGCTGTGACCTCTGGCAACCAATCAAAATCACTGCTGATCTGGTTCAGTAAATTGATTTGAGTCTAGTTGCTATTTATTGTATGTCTGAGAGCAGGTAGAGAGTGAAATTGCATGGGGGGGGGGGGGGGCAAGAAAATATCTGCCCAGGGTCCAAATAATTACTGTGGGGGTACGTAG
>BLSH010429216.1:9162-30042 GCA_018402905.1 Glandirana rugosa | reverse complement strand
CACCCTATTGGGTCATCCATGAAGCTCACCAGTTACCGGTTTGTATCTCCCTCACTTATTAACACAAACGCGATACAGAGAAAAACACAACACAGGAATTGTTCGGCACATTCCCTTTATTACAAGCAGAATGGTTTCATTTGATATGGCAGTTCATTTCTGCTTTATTACATTCATTCACTTTTCTCCCCCCCAGGGATCTCGCCAGGACGGGTCCATGACTCGGCCGATGCCAAGCAGGGTTTCAGTAGGTCTGTGGTAGAGCAGCATGATGAACGGTCGGTCGACTTTGAATTCAGGGCTTGAGAGGGCGAAGTTTAACTGGGTAGCAGTCGCGCTACTCGCCTCTGTTTTTCCCTCTTCGATGTTGAAGTAGGACTGGGTGTAAAACTGTCAAATGAGTAAAAGGAACAAACTTACACATAAAGTTAAAATATAACAAATATAAAAAAAATGCGTCTTAACTACTTCTGGACCGCCCGGCATCATTATACGGCGGTACTTTGGCTTTGAGTACCGTTAAGGTAGCAGATGGCTACCATAACCCCGGTATTTTTGTAACCACTTGCCGAGTGTCAACCACTGTTTGTCGGCGATATGGTGGCTCGTTATCGCAAACCGCTGTCATATGACGGCGGCTGCGATAACTAGCATTGTGAGCGCACGCGCCGCCAGAGGCGCGCTCGTGTGCTCACTGTGTTCCGGGGGAGCCAGGGAGCGGGCAGGGCGGACTCGATCACCGCTGGCTACCCACGATGCCCCCCGCCGTGAGAGAATGGAGGTCCGTGTATGTAAACACGGATGTCCGTTCTCATAGAGGGGGAAGGGCTGTGATCACAAGCTTCCTGTATATGGAAGCCATGATCACTCCCCTCCCCCTGCCAGCCCAGCCCCCATACAGTTAGAACACGCCTAGGGAACACATTTAACCCTTAGAGCGCCCCCTCCAGGTTAACCTCTTCACTGCCAATGGCATTTACACAGTAATCAGTGCATTTTTTATAGCACTGATCGCTGTATAAATGCCAATGGTCCCAAAAAAGTGTCAAAATGGTCCGACATGTCCGCTGCAATATCGCAGTACCGCTAAAAATCGCAGATCGCCGCCATTACCAGTAAAAAAAAAATTTAAACCAGAAATATGAGGACGAATATAAAATCGGCCAAAACCGATGGAAAAAAATGTTTTTTTATATTTTTTTTAGATTTGTATTTTATCAAAAAGTAAGAAAAACTGCTTTTTATGCAAAATTGTCGCTCTTTTTTTTATTTATAGCGGCGATCAGAAATGACGCAGAGGGGATCAAATACCACCAAAAGAAAGCTCTATTTGTGGGGAAAAAAGGACATAAATTTTATTTGGGTGCAACGTCGCACGACAGCGCAATTGTCAGTTAAAGCGACGCAGTGCCGAATCGCAAAAAGTGCTCTGGTCCTAAAGTGTGAAATCCTTCCGAGGCTGAAGTGGTTAAACAGCGGGCGGCTGGCTTTCAGATAACAGCGGCACATTCGCAGGAGGGGGGGGCTGGAGAAGTGCCTACGCCCTTCCCGCCCCTTTCCCGATGTCTTCGCCACTTACCGGACCCTCCAGTAGCAGCGGAGACGATCGGGCCCACTCTCCTCTGAGCCTGGATGCAGCCCAGTTGGCTCCATAGCATTGAAGGGCAGAAGCGACGTCAAACGTCACTTCCGCCCATAGCCCTTAAAGGAGAAAAATTATTATTTTGTTTTTCAAATGACATCTTATTTTTTTTTTTTATTGCATTTAAGTATAAATATGAGATCTGAGGTCTTTTTGACCCCCAGATCTCATATTTAACCACTTCCCTACCGCCGTATGAAGAATGACGGTCCGGGAACTGGTTCAGTTATCCTGACTGGGCGTCATATGACGGGCTCAGGATAACATGCAGGCGTGTGCCGGGGGGGCACGCATCGCGGCGATCGGTGGTGTGGGGGGGTCAGTCTGACCCACCGCATTACTGATCTCGGTAATGCACTTCCATCGGAAGCACTTTACCACGTGGTCACGGTGTAAACAGGGAGAACCATTTATTGGCTTTTCCTGGACTCGGGTCTGCAGACCTGAGCAGTGGAGAGCCGATCAGCTGCTCTCCTGACAGGGGGGTCTGTGCTGATGGTTTATCAGTGCAGCCCCCCCTTGGGTCGCCAGCCTAGACCACCAGGGAGCCTGCCCAGGGACCACCAGGGATGTGCCCACCCAGGACCACCAGGGAGCCGAGCAAGGGCCGCCAGGGAGCCAATCCTAGACCACCAGGGAGCCCACCCTAGACCCACCAGGTAAGGGGCACAGTGCCCAACATGGATGGCACTCAGTGCCACCTTCAGATGCCACCCTAGACCACCAGGGAATGGGCCCTATTACCACATCCAGTGAGCCAATGAGGAGGAAGCGGGGGTCGAAGTGAGCTCTGTTTGTAAATGGACATTTACAGGAGCGCAGCTTGGGGTGAGCCTGCACGAGTTCCCCTATAGCAAGAGACTTGCTATTGGGGCATTCAGCAGGAGGGAAGAGCCAGGACTGCCGTTGGGGGACCCAAAAAGAAGAGGAGGATCGGGGCTGCTCTGTGCAAAACCATTACACAGAGCAGGTAAATATAACAATTTTATTTTATTTTGAATGACTTTAAAAGCGGCCATTGAATGACTTTTGTTTTACTTCTTAAAGTGAAACTTTATGTTTTTGATCTCTAAGGGCAAAAATTTTCATTGCAAGCCTAGCTAAAATGGGAGAGTCTCACATGACCGTGTTATCTAGATTTTGAGACAGGCTACTGGACTAATATATCAAAGTCCACAATGGACAAAGAGCAACCAGGTCACCAGGACTGTGTCCAGCACGCCAGAGGAACTTCAAGATGGCTGAAGAATTTCAAGGGGAGATCCCCTCTTCCTCCTAGGGCTCCTCCTGGACAAAGAGTGATCAGTTCGCCAGGACTGTGTCCAGCATGCCAGAGGACCTTCAAGATGGCTGAAGCATTTCGAGGGGATATCCTCTCTTCCTCCTCGGGCTCCTCCTGGACAAAGAGTGATCAGGTCGCCAGGACTGTGTCCAGTGTGCCAGAGGACCATCAAGATGGCTGAAGCATTTCGAGGGAAGATCCCCTCTTCCTCTTTGGGCTCTGATGAAGAGGGGATCTCCTCTCGAAAAACGTCAGCAATCTTGAAGGTCCTCCGGCGTGCTGGACCCAGTCCTGGTGTCCTGGTTACACTTTGTCATCTCCCCTTGAAAAAGCGTCAGCAATCTTGAAGGTCCTCCGGAGTGCTGGACCCAGTCCTGGTGACCTGGTTGCTCTTTGTCATCTCCCCTCAAAAAAGCGTCAGCCATCTTGAAGGTCCTCCGGCGTGCTGGAGCCAGTCCTGGTGTCCTGGTTGCTCTTTGTCCATTGTGGACTTTGAGATGTTTTTAATATCCCCGTGCCACGGATTGAAGGTAAGACAATTGTTAGATTGGCCCTTTGTTCAGAAAGTTTGGAGACCCTTGCAATAGGGCATCCATTGTTGGCTGTCCATCCTCTACACTACACAGACCAGTTGTGATGGGAGGCTGGTAAGAGCAATGGGGAAGTCGCATGAGTAGAAACCGGTTTGCCTTTCATGGGTCATGAAATTCAACATAATGGTTGCAGAACACAATAGCCCTGCGGGAGGGATTCCTCCATCAACACTGACCTTTGCGGTAATATTGTGTGAAATTAAAAAAATGTACCTACCTCTATACACTGCCCAAAAATGCGCTCGTTTTCGTTTCATTAATTTTTTTTTTTTTTAATTTTTAAATTCTAATATTCGGAAATTCAAAAATTCATTAATTCAGGAAATTCGAAAATTCAGAAATTTGAAAATAAGAACGAACATCCGAAAATTCAAAAATCCGAAATAATAACTAACCAATAATACCCAACTATTAAATTATAGGTATTGGAATTTCCTTTGAAATTTGGCTGTTAGTGAACACAACAAATACGAATTTAATCCGAAATAACGAAAACCGCATCTAAACGAATGGAACGTAACAAATGAATAACCATAAATAATAAGAAAAAGTTTTTATTATTATTTATTATTATTAACCACTTGCTGACCGCCTCACATAGATAAATGGCGGCAAAGCGGCTGTGTTACGCGAATCGCCATCTATAAATGGCGTTTCAAGCAGCCGCAGTTTGCGGGCGCGCTCTCGTTCCCGCCGCACCCTGCACGAGTGTGCCCGCAGGTCACGTGGACCTCATGTCACCAAAAGAAAGCTCTATTTGTGGGGTAAAAAAAGACACCAATTTCGTTTGGGTACAACGTCACATGACTGCGCAATTGTCTGTTAAATCGACGCAGCGCCGTATAGCAAAAAATGCTCTGGTTGGGAAGGGGGCAAATCCTTCCAGGGCTGAAGTGGTTAATTTGTTATGTTCTGTTCGTTTAGATGCGGTATTCGTTATTTCTGATAATTTATAACTTTGGATAAATTCGTATTCCTTACGTTTACTAACAGCCACAAAATTTGAAAGGAAATTCCAATACCTAGAATTTCACAGTCAGTAATAGTTATTATACGTTAGTTAGTTATTTCGGATTTTCCTTTTTATATTCGGATTTTCGAATTTCTGATTTTTCGAGTTTCTGAATTTTGGATTTTTGAATTGTAGAATTTCCGAATCTTCAAATTCCCAAATTTCAGATTTAGAATTTTTCCGATTTTTGAATTTCGGATTTTCCAATTTCCGAATTCTGGATTTTCCAATTTCCGAATTCTGGATTTACCAATTTCCGAATCTTCAAACTCCCGAATTTCGGATTTAGAATTTTTGGGATTTCGGACTTTCGAATTTCCGAAAAATTGGTTAAACGAGTTTTCGTTAATTCAAATATTTCCGAATTAACAAATTTTTCGATTTTCATTGAAAAACAAATTTGGAACTAAATGAATTGCACATGTCTACCTACCCCTATTTTATTCTTTATAGCAGGGTTTCTCAACCAGGGTTCTGTGGAACCCTAGGGTTCCTCCAGAGGTTGCTAGGGATTCCTTGAGCAATGATCAATTTCTACCTCTCAGATAAATTCCCAATGACACCATTGATCTTTTTAGCTATCTGTAAGGGGGTAATTCTTCCCATTGACCACAAGTGTGAGGAACATTCTTCCCATTGACCACAAGTGTAAGGAGCATTCTTCCCATTGACCACAAGTGTGAGGAGCATTCTTCCCATTGACCACAAGTGTGAGAAGCATTCTTCCCATTGACCTAAAGTGTGAGATACATTCTTCCCATTGACCACAAGTGTAAGGAGCATTCTTCCCATTGACCACAAGTGTGAGGAGCATTCTTCCCATTGACCACAAGTGTGAGGAGCATTCTTCCCATTGACCTAAAGTGTGAGAAACATTCTTCCCATTGACCACAAGTGTGAGGAGCATTCTTCCCATTGACCTAAAGTGTGAGAAACATTCTTCCCATTGACCACAAGTGTGAGGAGCATTCTTCCCAATGACCACAAGTGTGAGGAGCATTCTTCCCAATGACCACAAGTGTGAGGAGCATTCTTCCCAATGACCACAAGTGTGAGGAGCATTCTTCCCATTGACCACAGGTGTGAGGAGCATTCTTCCCATTGACCTAAAGTGTGAGAAACATTCTTCCCATTGACCACAAGTGTGAGAAACCTTCTTCCCATTGACCACAAGTGTAAGGAGCATTCTTCCCATTGACCACAAGTGTGAGGAGCATTCTTCCCATTGACCACAAGTGTGAGGAGCATTCTTCCCATTGACCACAAGTGTGAGAAACAATCTTCCCATTGACCACAAGTGTGAGAAACATTCTTCCCATTGACCACAAGTGTAAGGAGCATTCTTCCCATTGACCATCACACCAATGTATCAGGAGTTATAGATCCTTAATTTTTAGCAGGGGTTCCCCGAGACCGGAGAATTATTTCAAGGGTTCCTCAGTGTTGAAAAGGTTGAGAAAGGCTGCTCTAGGGTGTCTGCTTTCAGAAAATATTTATTGTTCGGGGTTTTGTCTTCAGGCCTAAAATGATTTTTGAAATGTGTGCAAAAACCACAAAAACGTCTCGAAAGGGTTCAATCGGACACGCGTCTTCTTACCCCCATGTTTGAAACTTTTAGCTTTTTTTCCTTTGAGATCCCGGAGAAGTCAGTATTTGGACCATTCAACAAGCCACCTAGACCCATGAGGGACAACACACGCGTCATATTCACCGGATGGTTGAAGGACACCTTGGGTAGGTAGAGGTTCACCAAACTGTGGAGGAAAATACACATCAGAGTCTGGATTAGCGATCCCGACGACCACAAGATTTTTCTCAATGAGCCAAAAAGTGTTTGCAAGCTACAGCAACCCCCATTAACCAATCAGAATTTAACTGATCTAATTTGATCCCAAGGGTTAAAGTAGAACTACAGTGCCTGGAAAAAGTATTCATAAATTCCCCACATTTTGTCATGTGACAACGAAAAACGTAAATGTATTTTATTGGGATTTTATGTGATAGACGACACAAAGTGGCTCATAATTGTGAAGTGGAAGGAAATGATAAATGATACAAATAAATCTGTGAAAAGTGTGGGGGGCATTTGTATGGCGCCCCCCGGAGGCAATACTTTGTAGAACCGCCTTTCCCTGCAATTACAGCTGCAAGTCTTTTTGGGGAAGTCTCTGCCAGCTTTGCCCATCTAGATAAGGCATTTCTGCCCATTCTTCTCTGCAGAATACCCCAAGCTCTGTCAGATTGGATGGAGAGCGTCTGTGATCAGCAATTTTCAAGTCTTGCCACAGATTCTCAATGGGATTTAGGTCTGAACTGTGACTGGGCCATTCTAACACAAGAATATGCTTTGATCTAAACCATTCCATTGTAGCTCTGGCTGTATGTTTAGGGTCGTTGTCCTGCTGGTAGGTGAACCTCCGCCCCGGTCTCAAGTCTTTTGCAGACTCTAACAGGTTTTCTTCTAAGATTGCCCTGTATTTGGCTCCATCCATTTTCCCATCAACTCTGACCGGCTTCCCTGTCCCTGTTGAAGAAAAGCATCCCCACACCATGAAGCTGCCACCACCATGTTTCACGGTGGGGATGGGGTGTTCAGGGTGATGGGCAGTGTTAGTTTTCCGCCACACATAGTGTTTTGCTTTTAGGCCAAAAAGTTGAATTTTGGTCTCATCTGAGCAGAGCCCCTTCTTCCACATGTTAGCTGTGTCCCCCACATGTTAGCTGTGTCCCCCACATGGCTTCTTACAAACTGCAAACTGGACTTCTTATGGATTTCTTCCACCAATAGCTTTCTTCTTGCCGCTCTTCTATAAAGGGCAGATTTGTGGAGAGCACGACTAATAGTTGTCCTGTGGACAGATTCTCCCCCCTGAGCTGTGGATCTCTGCAGCTCCTCCAGAGTTACTATGGACCTCTTGGCTGCTTCTCTGATGAATGCTCTCCTTGCCCGGCCCGGTCAGTTTAGGTGGACGGCCATGTCTTGGTAGGTTTGCAGTTGTGCCATACTCTTTGCATTTTCCGATGATGGATTGAACAGAGCTGACCTGTCTGGTGTGTTCCTTGGCCTTCATGATGCTGTTTGTTCATGGAGGTTCTCTAACAAACCTCTGAGGGCTTCACAGAACAGCTGTATTTATACTGAGATTACATTACACACAGGGGGACTCTATTTACTAATTAGCAGCGAAAGGTGGTTCTACAAAGTATTGACACAGGGGGGCTCCATAGAAGAGCCTCCCACCCCACAACACACTTTTCCCATTAATCCATCTCTACTCTTTTCAAAAGTAAAAGAAAGTTTTGCCTTTAGTTATACTTCAAAGCTGAAAACAAAGATCACTAGAGAGATCAGATATGCATACCTGTATGTCAGCTGTTTTACCTGTCAAGGAATTTGCATTTATGCCCATCCAGTCTTTCCCCAGCTCTGTTACACAGCACAGCCCTGTCTGGTAGGAGACCTGTCGTTAAATATACGGTATACTCTCCACTCAGATTGGAGAATTGGACGTGGGACCTCTTCATAGAGACCGCTGCTTCCACACAGAGAGCAAGGCTCCTTACCGGGAGCATTCTGGCAGGGGAGAGGCTTCTCTACTGTGACTCTTTCAGATGATCATTTTTGCTATGTACATGCTATGTGTTGGAAATATCATATAAATGGGTAACTTTGTGTAAAAAAAAGCGTTTTAATTTTTTTCCAACATTTTCCAAAAACGACTAGAAAAACATGACATGTTCAAAAGACTCATTATGCCTCATAGAATATACGTTGGGGTGTTTGCTTTCCAAAATGGGGTCATTTTGTGGGCAATTCCATTGTCCTGGTGCTCCAGGACCTTCAAAAGTGTAATAGGGTGTTGAGAAATGAGATGTGTAATTTATGCTTGTAGAACGCCTGAAGGTGCTGCTTAAATGTTGGGCCTCTGTATGTGGTCAGGCTATGTAAAAGTCTCACACATGTGGTATTGCCATACTCAGGAGGAATAGCAGAATGTATTTTGGGGTGTAATTTTTGCTATGTACATGCTATGTGTTGGAAATATCTTATAAATGGTCAACTTTGTGTAAAAAAAATGCGTTTTCATTTTTTTCCTACATTTTCCAAAAACTACTGGAAAAAAATGAACCGTTCAAAAGAATCATTATGGCTCATAGATTATTAGTTGGGGTGTTTGCTTTCCAGAATGGGGTCATTTTGTGGGCAATTCCATTGTCCTGGTGCTCCAGGGCCTTCAAAAATGTGATAGGTGGTCATGACATTAGATGTGTAATTTATGTCCCTAGAATACCTGACGGCGCTCCCTGCATGTTGAGCCTCTGTATGTGGCCAGGCTGTGTAAAAGTCTCACACATGTGATATCGCCATACTCAGGAGGAGTAGCAGAATGTATTTTGGGGTGTAATTTGGGGTATGCATATGCTGGGTGTGAGAAATAACCTGTTACAATGACCATTTTGTGGGAAAAAAAAGAAAAGAAAAAAAAAAATCTTCATTTTGCAAAGAATTGTGGGAAAAAATTACAACTTTAAAAAGCTCACCGTGCCTCTTACTAAATACCTTGGAATGTCTACTTTCCAAGAAGGGGTCATTTGGGGGGTATTTGTACTTTCCTGGCTTGTTAGGGTCTCAGGAAATGAGATAGGCTGTCAGTACATCAGGTGTGATCAATATTCAGTGATTGGCCCCATGGCTTGTAGACTCTATAACTTTCACAAGGACCAAATAATATACACTAATTTGGGTTATTTTTACCAAAAAAAGGTAGCAGTATAAATTTTGGCCAAAATTTACAAAGAAAAATTACTAATTTGCAAAATTTTATGACAGAAACAAAGAAAAAGGCATTTTTTCAAAAAAAATTCAAACTTTTTTTATTTTTAGCACAAAAATAAAACCCCCCCTAGTGATTAAATACCACCAAAAGAAAGCTCTATTTGTGTGAAAAAAAGGACGCAAATTTCATATGGGTGCAGTGTTGCATGACTGAGTAATTGTCATTCAAAGTGTGAAAGCTGAAAAATGGCCTGGACAGGAAGGGGGTTTTCATGCCCGGTACCGATGTGGTTAAATCAGCCACAGAACATCCTGTGGAATTCATATGTGTTTGGGTTTAAAGGGATGAGGTGGCAATCCTAGTGCCACTGGGTGAGAATGCATGAGCATGCAACTTCATCTTAAGAACCGTTTACTGTAGTCAGGGCAGCCATCAGAAATTTTGGGGCCCCTTACACAGCTTTAGACCTGGGCCCCCCCACCTGACCACCAACATTTCCCAGGGCTCACCCACTGGCCAGGGGTGTACACATGTCGCAGCCGTAATAGGAATTATACACCCTGTCACACTTACCAGGTGTAGCCTGCCAAGTATGACCCATTCATGTGAAGTGAAGTGTGCAATGCATGCCAGTGTGGGATCCAAGGGGTTAAAAAAAACAGTGCACAGGCAGCACAGCGTCACCCAATGCTTGCAATAAGATCTCACGCCGAACTATAGGTGCTGGGGGCCCCAAACTTGGACCAGTTGTGGTCCAGGGGGCCCTCTCCATGTGGCCCAAGATTGGTATTCTTATCACCTATGTTCTGGGAGAACGGTGTCCCCAAACTGGGTGCCCCCCTCCCATAGACTCCAATGTTAAGTCCGAAATTCACCCAACAATTGCCGGTCAATGACTGGTCAATTTGAGGACCCGGTACGGCTAAACCATAGGTGCTGGAGGTCCCAAACCTGGACCAATTGTTGCCCAGGGGGCCCTCTCTATGTGACCTAAGTTTGGTATTTTTATCGGCTATGGTTCTGATGAACGGTGTCCCAAACTGGGTGTCCCCCTCCCATAGACTCCAATGTTAAAGACTGCTAAAGTCTTTGTTGTAAGGGCCCCTTGAGACACTGGGGCCCCTTACAACAGTACTGCCTGTACCCCCCTGATGGCGGCCCTGACTGTAGTGGGCACTATGGTAGCTGGCTCCGGGGTACTGCCTGTCCAGTGGGGTGGCCCTGCATCTTTAGCCACCCCCTTGTACCCCCAGCCCTCGGACTTATCCCACCACCGGAGCATTTGAACTTTGCTGAGAGCTTGTTAAGTGATCCCTGTGGCTACCAAGCCCCCCTCTCCCCCCCCCCCCCCGGGGCTACCAGCTGCGGCCAAACTCCTTGTGAGAGAGATATTGTTACCCACAACTGCATTTTTACTAGAACTGTAGTATACTGTTTTATGTACTTCATATGTGTCAAACACAAGGCCCCTGGGCAAAATCTGGCCCGCCAGGCCATTTCATGTAGCTAGGATGACCATGTGTCCCAGATTGCCCCACCCAGTCCCGTATTTTGCAGGTCTGTCCTGGGCACCCTCATTCCAGGACAATACAGTGTCCTGGAATGAAACTGACACAGCCACTCCTCACCCAGGCCGATCTGATGCCCCCAAAAAAGGCCGCCACATCACCGCTTTACCAACTGACAGTACTTGTCCTGGCTGGGAATGTCTGAAGAGGCACAATCCCCGCCCCATGCTTGTGATTGGAGAAATCATAAATCCCGCTCTTGTGTCTAATTACTGTGTACAGCCAGCTTGGAACAGGGTAAATTGGGTCTTGGCTGGCCAGAACAAGTACTGTCAGAGAGCAAATTGGGGATGCGGCAACCTTTTTGGGGACGTGATCAGTGCTTCTGGGTAGAACACACACCCGCCACCCCGGCTGTGCTGTGATTTTTTTATAGCGCAAGCTGATTTTTGGGAAGGGGGGGTGTGTCCCTGAATGGCATTTTGGAAATGTGGTCACCCTGCATGTAGCCCTCGCACCTATCCTGCAGCTGCAACAGCCCCATAGTCACCACGCTCACCTTGTCTCAGCAGGCAGCAGCAGAGAGGAGGACAGAACTCCTCTTCCAGATCCTGCACCTCTCTGTGCAGCCACAGAGAAGCTCGTCTCTGTCCCCCCGCGGCACCACAGTTGGCAGCAGAGAGGAGGGCAGAACTCCTCCTACAGATCCTGCACCTCTCTGTGCAGCCACAGAGAGGCTCGTCTCTGTCTCCCCGCGTCACCGCAGTCGGCAGCAGAGAGGAGGACAGAACTCATCCTACAGATCCTGCACCTCTCTGTGCAGATGCAGCACCCCCTCGCCTACGCCTCCCCTGGTTTCACCACTCAGCAGACGCTGGCAAGACCAGAAACTGCACCTTCTGCTTTCCAGCTCAGCCCCCAGCTTCTTCCTGGCAGCAGCACAAGGTAAGAGGGGGTGCACTGAGTTATAAGGAAGGGCAGGGGACTCTTGACTTCTGATGGTGGGAGGCTTGTGACATCTGATGTAAGGGGGAGTGGGGTGCTTTAGACATCTAGGTCTTACAGATACAAACAGTCCAACCATAATGCAGCCCATGATGAAATTGAGTTTGGCACCCCTGGTGGTGATTCTCCCCATACTTAAAGGGGTTGTAAAGGCAGAAGGTGCATTATATGCATATAGATAAAAAGTCTTCTGTGAACTGTACAGGTTTGGGAGATATGCAGGGCACCTACAGGTAAGCCTTATTCTAGGCTTACCTGTAGGTTAAAGTGGTTGTCACAGGTTGACAATCACTTTAATTCTATTAAACTACAGTTATTCAGTACTGTGCTGCCACCTAGTGTCCTTGCAAACTGTTCCTAGGCAGCCCTGTTACTGCAATGGTTGCATTGCCTGTTATACATTGTTCTGTGCTATAACCCCTTTATTATCCTGTAAACATCAAGTTGCACCTTTCTGCTTGGATGATCATTTGGCTGATACTTCCAACAGTGTTAAAAACTGGAGTTTTGTTTTAAGCATCTCTCATACCTGTTTTTCACCGAACTAAAGTAGCCTTTTATCATCTGGGGGGTCAGATTTTGTTCCGTGACGTAGGGATCACCCAGGGGTATGATGATGAGGAGGGACGCGTTACCATAGTACGGCACTTCCACCACATTGCAGTTATTCTCCGTGTCCTTGTACGTCTTATACATTCCCCGCCGACGCATCGTTGGCACCAAGACCGGTTTCTCATAATACCTCGAGAAGTTTCTCAGCTCTGTATTCTGACTGCAAAATTCGAATTCCCATAGACCTGGAGGAACAAAAAAAAAAAGAAGGTAAAATATTGTGTCAGGAGTATACAGCTCGGCATCACAGGACACAGTATACAGCCCCAGCATCACAGGACACAGTATACAGCTCGGCATCACAGGACACAGTATACAGCCCCAGCATCACAGGACACAGTATACAGCTCGGCATCACATGACACAGTATACAGCTCAGCATCACAGGGCACAGTATACAGCTCAGCATCACAGGACACAGTATACAGCTCAGCATCACAGGACACAGTATACAGCCCCAGCATCACAGAACACAGTATACAGCTCAGCATCACAGGACACAGTATACAGCTCAGCATCACAGGACACAGTATACAGCTCAGCATCACAGTATACAGCTCAGCATCACAGGACACAGTATACAGCTCAGCATCACAGGACACAGTATACAGCTCAGCATCAAGGTAGGGTATATTGCAGCCAGTAACACAGTATGCAGCCAGTACACAGATATTGCATCCAGTACATAGGTAGCCAGTACACAGGTATTGCCGCCAGTACACAGGTATTGCAGCCAGTACACAACTAGCCAGTACACAGGCATTGCAGCCAGTACACACATAGCCAGTAGACAGGTATTGCAGCCAGTACACAGGTAGCCAGTACACAGGTATTGCAGCCAGTACACAGGTAGCCAGTACACAGGCATTGCAGTCAATACACAGGTAGCCAGTACACAGGTATTGTAGCCAGTACACTATAGCCAGTACACAAGTATTGCAGCCAGTACACATGTAGCCAGTACACAGGTATAGCAGCCAGTACAAAGGTAGCCAGTACACAGGTATTGCAGTCAGTACACAGGTATTGCAGCCAGTACACAGGTATTGTAGCCAGTACACTGTAGCCAGTACACAGGCATTGCAGCCAGTACACATGTAGCCAGTACACAGGTATAGCAGCCAGTACAAAGGTAGCCAGTACACAGGTATTGCAGCCAGTACACAGGTAGCCAGTACACAGGTATTGCAGTCAGTAAACTAGCCAGTACACAGGTATTGCAGTACGGTACCTTGAGTCAGGGGAGTCAGGTTGCTCTCTCACACGGCTCTCACGCGGCGGCGGGAATACAGGAGTGCAGTGCTGGACATTCTCTCTGTCCAAGCACCAGCACGTCCACCAGTCTCGCCCCGCGGCCTTACCAATCAGCCAGTGGCTGAGGCCAGAACCAATCAGTGTATATATGTGCGCTTCAGGGGCGCACATTTATACACTTTAAAGGCCGACCAATGGGCTTTGGGACCTGCTGTCAAAAGACAGCAAGTTTCCCAAAAGACCCAGGACAACGCGTGCCGGTGGCCTATATATGGAGGAACCGCCGCTGAACCTGGGCAGCCTGCATTAGAAAAAGTCTCATGTGTGCTGTGCTGACATCACCCATGTGGGCGTGCATAAAGATCCTAAATGACAGCCCAGTCCCTCCCTCCACCTCCATGCACAGTAACTATGGCGGCACAGTGGTGTAGTGGATAGCACTTACGCCTGGCAGCAAAAGGGTCGCTGGTTTGGATCCCAATCACGACACTACCTGCCTGGAGTTTGCATGTTCTCCCTGTTCCTGCGTGGGTTTCCTCCGGGTGCTCCGGTTTCCTCCCACAATCCAAAAACATGCTGGTAGGTAAATTAGCTCCTGTCTACAGTGTCCCTAGTATGTGTATGAATGTGAGTTGGGGACCTTACATTGTAAGCTCCTTGAGGGTAGGGAGTGATGTGAATGTACAATGTATATGTAAAGCGCTGTGTAAATTGACAGCGCTATATACAGTATCTCACAAAAGTAAGTACACCCCTCCCATTTATTCTATCTTTTCATGTGACAACACTGAAGAAATGACACTTTGCTACAATGTAAAGTATGAGAGAGAGAGAGCAATAACGCCAAATTTAACACACCTGCTCCCCATTCACACCTGAGACCTTGCAACACTAACGAATCACATGACACCGGGGAGGGAAAAGGACTAACTGGGCCCAATTTGGACATTTTCACTTAGGGGTGTCCTCACTTTTGCTGCCAGCGGTTTAGACATTAATGGCTGTGTGTTGAGTTATTTTGAGGGGACAGCAAATTTACACTGTTATACAAGCTGTGCACTCACTACTTTACATTGTAGCAAAGTGTCTGTGATACTGGAAGTACCTGAAATAAATAAATAAAAAAAGATCACAGTGGGTGGGATGTCACGCTTTGATTGATGGAGGATTCGCCTCCCATAGAGGACACAGGCTGTAGTGGAAATCTCCTCCTACCTGAGCACTGGGCAGACCCTGCAGGTTATCATGTGACCGTGGTATACAGATCAGCCAAAAAGGTATATAGGGGCAATATTTTAATGTAGAGAAGATTTATATGCTGTGGGCACTGTGGGTGGGTGGGGGGGCGGATAAACTATTTTCATATTACTGGGTTTAGTAACACTTTAACTGTTTCATTCCCCCCTTTTTTCTTTTTTTTTTTTTCTTTCCTCTTCATTCTTTAAAAAAAAAAAAGAAAATTATTTCTTGGATAGATAAATTACATTTTGTAAGTTTACAAGAGCTGTAACTTTTTATGGCAATATCTTATGTTTTGTTTATTTTTTTATTTTTTTTTTTACTTTGATACATTATACTTTGTACGGTTTTCTATTTGAATTTCGCAATAAATATTTATTAAACACACAAAAAAAAAAAAGTTTCATGCCTGGTCTCAAGTTTGTCCAAAGGGGTGCATTAACCACTTGCTGACCGCCCGCTGCAGCGTGACGGCGGCCGCAATAACTAGTATTGTGAGCACATGCGCACCGCCGGAGGCGTGCTCGCGCCCTTGCTGTGTTACGGGGGGGGGGGCAGGGAGCGGGTAGGGCAGACTTGATCGCCGCCGGCTACCCGCAATACTCCCCCCCAGACCGACAGTATGTAAACACGGATCTCCGTTCTTACAGAGGGGGAAGGGCGGTGATCACAGGCTTCCTGTATATGGGAGCCGTGATCACTCCCCTCCCCCTGCCAGCCCAGCCCCCATACAGTTAGAACACACTGAGGGAACACAGTTAACCCTTAGAGCGCCCCCTCCAGGTTAACCCCTTCACTGCCAATGGCATTTACATAGTAATCAGTGCATTTTCATAGCACTGATCGCTGTATGAATGCCAATGGTCCCAAAAAGGTGTCAAAATGGTCCGACATGTCCGCCCCAATATCGCAGTACCGCTAAAAATCGCAGATCGCCGCCATTACCAGTAAAAAAAAAATAAGAAAATAAAAACCCCAGAAATGAATTCTAATCATTCGTAGACGCGGCAACTTTTGCGCAAACCAATCAATAAACGCAGATTGTGATTTTTATTTTACCAAAAGTATGAGGCAGAATATAAATCGGCCAAAACCGATGAATAAATTCATTTTTTTATATTTTTTTTTATTTGTATTTTAGCAAAAAGTAAAATTGGTATGGTATGGTTCGGAGGGGGGCTCGCTCGTCCCCAACCCCTCCTGCCATGCCAGGGCTGTGTGCTCAGATAAGAGTCTGGTTTGGATTTTGGGGGGGACCCCTACGCCATTTTTTTTATTTGGTGCGGGGTTCCCCTTAAAATCCATTCCAGACCTGAAGGGCCTGGCATGGACTTTGGGGGGGGGGGTCCCCACATCATTTTTTTTTATTTTGGCGCGGGGTTCCCCTTAAAATGTATACCAGACCTAAAGGGCCTGGTATGGACTGGGGGTGGGGGGGGGGGGGATGGGCAACGCAATGCTTTCCAAGTGATTACAGCCGCGATAATGAAGGACAATTTTTCCTTTGGAAATGTCATTTTGCTCTGGCTATGTTCTAAACATCACAGAGATGCACCATTTTACAGGCAGCCTAAGGGGACCCCCCAGGCACGATATTTTAAGGAATATTTTAATCACTGCTCCTGAAAAAACCATCAATTTAAAAATGTTTGTTTTCATTGATGTCCCCTAGGGCAGGACCCGGGTCCCCATACACTTTTTAGGGCAATAACATTGCATATAAACTTTTAAAAAGCACTTTTGATTTTTCATTTTCGAGCCCCATTGATTTTAATGGCGTTCAGTTGTTCACACAAATTTTTTGCCTGTTCGCAAGTTCTGGTGCGAACCGAACCGAACCGGGGGGGGTGATCGACCCCTCCCTACTAAAACCACACAGCAATCCTTTCAAGTCATAGCCCAGCTTAACCACTTGCCGACCGCGCAATGGTCGAAAGACGTCCACAGCGCCTTATTCACCCTCCCGGAATCGCGCTCGGCCCTGGTGTGCGCACCTTGTCACGGTTCGGGGTAAAGGGCCAATGACAGCGGCTTTTACCATGTGATCACTCCATCCAGTGGATGGAGTGATCACTTGTAAACAAACCGAAGCATGTCCTGTTCGGCTCCTCCCCTCTGCTCACACCGATCACACAGTGTGTGAGGGGAGGAGGGAGTGGGTGCAGCAGCGCCGTGGGCTGGATGTGAAGTGCCCGCAGTTCTGATCTGTGCCCACCCCAGCACACTAATTTATCCCTGGCTCATCCATCCCTGGCTCATCCATGCATCCCTGGCTCATTCATCCATCCCTGGCTCATCCATTCATACATCCCTGGCTCATCCATAAATCCCTGGCTCATCCGTCCCTGGGTCACCCATATCTGTCTCATCCATCCATCCCTGGCTCACCCATCCATCCCTGGCTCACCCATTCCCTGACTCACCCATCCATCCCTGGCTCACCCATCCATCCCTGGCTCACCCACTCCCTGGCTAACCCATCCCTGGCTCACCCGTCCCTGGCTCACCCGTCCCTGGCTCACCTGTCCCTGGCTCACCCATTCCCTGGCACACCCGTCCCTGGCTCACCTGTCTCTTGCTCACCCAGTCCCTGGCTCACCCATCCCTGGCTCGCCCAGTCCCTGGCTCACCTGTCCCTGGCATACCCAGTCCCTGGCTCACCCGTACCTGGCTCACCCAGTCCCTGGCTCAGCCGTCCCTGGCTCACCCAGTCCCTAACTCACCTGTCCCTTGCACACCCAGTCCCTGGCGTACACGTCCCTGGCTCACCCAGTCCCTGGCTCACCCGTCCCTGGCTCACCCAGTCCCTGGCTCACCCGTCCCTGGCTCACCCAGTCCCTGGCTCACCAGTCCCTGGCTCACCCAGTGCCTGGCTCACCTGCCCCTTTCACACCCAGTCCCTGGCTCACCCGTACCTGGCTCACCCAGTCCCTGGCTCACCCATCCCTGGCTCACCCAGTCCCTGGCTCACCCAGTCCCTGGCTCACCCGTCCCTTGCACACCCAGTCCATGGATGACCCGTCCCTGGCTCACCCAGTCCCTTGCTCACCCATTCCCTGGCTCACCCAGTCCCTGGCTCACCCGTCCCTGGCTCACCCAGTCAAAAAACGAATTCCACCTCATAGAATATACATTGGGGTGTTTATTTTCCAAAATGGGGTAAGTTTTGGGTGTTTCTATCTTCCTGGTGCTCCAGGGCCTTCAAAAGTGTGATAGGTAGTCAAGATTGTTTTATGCACAATTTATGCTCTTAGATCACCTGATGGTGCTCCCTGCATGTTGGACTTCTATATGTGGCCAGGCTGTGTATGTCGCACTATATATATATATATATATATATATATATATATATCTATATATATAAAGATTGCGCTAAACACAAATATCACATGTGAGTAATATACAAATAGCTATAAATTCATAAACAGTGCAGTTGATTGGGGACCTGTCCGTAAAGTGAATACAAATGGTGTGAACACCATAAATACCATAAATATCACATGTGAGTAATATACAAATAGCTATAAATTCATAAACAGTGCAGTTGATTTAGAACAGATTCTCTGTAACATAAACAATAAAAAAATAGAAAATGCATATGTACTCAATATGAGTTAATATAAATACCCATACGTGCATAACAATGCCAATATTGAAATAGGTCCTCTGTGGCATAAAGTGCAAAAAAGTGCAAATACAAATTCATGTGCTCGCAATAAGTGGTAAAAAAAGGAATTGTGAGTAAGTTCAAGTGAGCAGATAAAAAAGTCCATGTATCCTCAAGAGGCCCTTTAGGGATCCTTCCACCAGGTGTTGAAGAGGAAAAAGAGGGGGGAGGGGCCGTGAGGACACCCACACCACACTGTATCTGAGGGTTCTTACCGGAGAGCAATGACCACCTATCACTAGGTATGGTCACAAGCGCGGACAGATAGCCTCTGTGGGCATAATCCCTAGTCAGATCTCATCCCTTCCACTCCTGGATCAATCTCCTTACACCAGTCTCTTAATAGGATCTGTGCCACATAAAAAGAAAGGGATCTGCAATAATGTAATTCCGATTTTTTATTATTAAAAGAAAAAGGATGCCAAATGGCTACTTACATCCATTCAGTAAATGACAAGCGTTGTACAAATTAAGCCGGCATGTAACGATAACCCGTGCTTCCAGAATCACGTGAGGGCGCAATGACGTTGATGCGTAGCTCCGCCCTACATGTTTCATCACAACTTCCATCTTCCAGGGGCCCCTGGAAGACATCAATTTGTATTTGCACTTTTTTGCACTTTATGCCACAGAGGACCTATTACAATATTGGCATTGTTATGCACATATGGGTATTTATATTAACTCATATTGAGTACATATCAATTTTCTATTTTTTTATTGTTTATGTTACAGAGAATCTGTTCTAAATCAACTGCACTGTTTATGAATTTATAGCTATTTGTATATTACTCACATGTGATATTTATGGTATTTATGGTGTTCACACCATTTGTAGTCACTTTACGGACAGGTCCCCTTCAATGAATTTGTGTTTTAGCGCAATCTTATATTATATATACATATATATAGTCCTGCCTTTCCAAGAGATATCCTTGGGCAGATTGCAGCTTCTTTCAATCTCACTTTTTATATTTTTTTTTATCACTAAAGCACAGTATATCTTTTTACTTTATTATTGTGTATGTTGCACATATGGGGTATTGCCATACTCAGGAGGAGTAGCCAAATGTATTTTGGGTTGTAATTTGTGGTATGCATATGCTGTGTGTGAGAAATAACCTGTTATTATGACAATTTTATGAAAAAAAATAAAAATAAAAAATAAAAATCTTCATTTTGCAAAGAATTGTGGGAAAAAATTACATCTTTAAAAAACTCACCATTCCTCTTGCTAAGAACCTTGGACTATCTACTTCCTAAAAAGGGGTCATTTGGGGGGGTATTTGTGCATTTCTGGCTTGTTTATAGTCTCAAGAAATGAGATAGGCCATCAGTACATCAGGTGTGATCAGTTTTCAGTGATTTCCGCCATAGCTTGTAGACTCTATACCTTTCACAAAGACCAAATAATATACACTAATTTGGGCTATTTTTTACCAAAGATAAGTAGCAATATAAATTGTGTCCAAAATGTATGAAGAAAAATTACTAATTTGCAAAATTTTATAACAGAAACAAAGAAAAATTCAATTTTTTACCAAATTTTCTGTCTTTTTTCATTTATAGCGCAAAAAATAAAAAACCCAGTGGTGATTAAATACCACCAAAAGAAAGCTCTATGTGTGTGAAAAGGGGACAAACATTTCATATGAGTACAGTGAAGTATGACTGAGTAATTGTCATTAAAAATGTGAGAGCGCTGAAAATTGGTCTGGTTAGGAAGGGGGTTTAAGTGCCCAGTGGTCAAGTGGTTAAAGTCAGTGGCTTAGAACATGTGAAGTCAAAAGATCAGCATGCCAGCTTGTAATATGGGAACTCAGGTACACCAGCCAGCTGCTTGTAAAGTAAATAGCCCCTTATTAGTCTCTCAAAACAAGCAAACAAAAACAGATTTTTTTCAGTTAAAGTGAAGCAAACTGTTAATTGACCAGATATAAACAAAACCACACAACACAGCTCACCACTAGAATATATGTCCCACACTGGGTTTTTAGACAAAAACAAACGAACAAAACTCTCTGATTATTCCCCGATAAATGAAATGTTCGTCGACCGACCACATGGACTCAAGGGTATAATGTTCGACCGTACGACTAGAAAACTGAAGTGTACAAGATTCGGTGACTGAAATTGGTGAACTGGTGACCCGTGAATTTGGGGGAAGGATTGGTCTGGTTAAAAGTCGCGAGAGTGTAAAAATTACTGTTAATGAGTCAGTATGAAGTGACATGAGTATACTTTACAAACAGGGGAAAAGTGTGTGTATCTCGAAAGAAAACCACCAT
>BLSH010429192.1:92682-103840 GCA_018402905.1 Glandirana rugosa | reverse complement strand
CTGGGGGGTGATTTGGGGGGTGGGGGTATTTGTACTGGGGGGTGATTTGGGGGGAGTATTTGTTCTGGGGGGGTGATTTGGGGGGTATTTGTACTGGGGGGTGATTTGGGGGGTGGGGGTATTTGTACTGGGGGGTGATTTGGGGGGAGTATTTGTTCTGGGGGGGTGATTTGGGGGATATTTGTACTGGGGGATGATTTGGGGGGTATTTGTACTGGGGGGTGATTTTGGGGGGGTGGGGGTATTTGTACTGGGGGGTGATTTGGGGGGAGTATTTGTTCTGGGGGGGTGATTTGGGGGGTATTTGTACTGGGGGGTGATTTGGGGGGGGGGGTGATATCCGATAGTGTGGGGTCTCTATATCTTTCCTACAGATAAATAATAATCACTGATTTGGGGGATTTTCACCAAAGAAATGGCGCAGAATAAATTTTGGCCAAAATTTATGAAGAAAGATTTTTTATTTGCAAACTGAAACCAAGAAAAACACATTATTATTATTATTATTATTATTATTATTATTATTATTTATTTATTTATTTATTTATTATTTTCTGTCTTTTTTTGTTTATTTAGTGAAAAATAAACCCCCCAGTGGTGAATAATTTATCACCATAAGAAATCTCTGTGTGATAAAATGACAAAAATGTCACGTGGGCGCAGTGTCACATGACTGAGTAATTGTCATTCAAAGTGTGAGAGAGCTGAGAATCGGCCTGGGCAGGAAGGTGGGGGGGGGGTACCCGATATTGAAGGGGTTAATATTACTTTAAGCACAACCAGTCATGTGAATATTTCAGGTCGGGGTTGCGGTTGCTCACGGTTCTCCAATCCCGATAACTGAGGTGCCGCGCGACCACAAAACAAAGTTCACTGTGACTTGGAATTCTAGACCCCCAATGTGCAAAGCGAGGGACCGCAATGCACAGCTTCCTTTTATTCCTTCCAAGCTTCCATAAATAGGGAAGAGATGACTCATTGCAGCGCCTCCCGCAGGATCAAGAGGTCCCATCAGCCACCTCCTTGTCTATACAGCCGTGTTGTAGCAGTCAGGTCTCTGGAGTGGCCACCATGGAGCTCCATCTTGGGTTTTGTCTCCATAGAATGCTTGGCTATGAATCTCTGACCATTGCAGAACCTCTAAAGGTCCAACCTTCTGACCTCTGGAATTCTCCATCAACGTTCACCTTGCACTGGAAAGCTTTCTTTATTACAACTACAATACTCACCGCCCATGCCAGGGATCCTCATAGTCCTCATAGTCCCGATGTGTCCCACTATGATGCACAATATAGGACAGGGCCACACAATTCTCAATTGTTCTTCAGCCTTTGAACACCCTCCTAGGTAGGTTGCTAGGACACCAGGCAAATGTAGTTCTCTTGGCTCCCCTGTAGTCAGTGGAGCAGTGGTTGATTGCTTTTGGCTGTCTGAACCTCAAAGGCTGCAGAATTGATTGCTCTCCCTTGTCTTCCAGAGGTTTCAGGAACATAATGGGATGAGCAAGGAAAATATGCAGCCTGGATATTTAATGTGTCCAGCCAATCCCTGGAGATGGGGCGTGCCCAGAAGGTGGCTGGGGGGGTACATAAATAGTCTGAGATTTGGAGCAGCAGGGATCAGGAGCCTGGGGACCATCATCCACTCTATCCATCCATCTAGGTATGGATGGTGGTCCCCAGGCTCCTGATCACAATCTTGGATGGTTATTTGATAAAAGATCTAGGACATGGTGTAAAAATATTTCTATGTACACATTTATGGTACCGGTTGAATCAGAGACATAACTAGGAACCTTCAGGGCCCCGGTGCAAGAAATTATGAAGGGCCCCCCCGACTCCTGGCCAGGGCCCTTCCCTCTTCCCACTGATCCTGGGGCCCTTTACTCCCCGTCCTTTATTACGGTTTCACAAACTCTGTCATGGTGGTGAAATGCCAGGGTGCAAGTGGGACCTTTGCAATCCTGATAGTTCCCTCACTGGTGTCAGATTTTAATTTTTGTTATTTTAATTTTATTACTTTTTACCATTTCATTTTATTTTTTTTTACAGTTTTTTTTAGGGGCCCTGTTGGGGGGCTTTGATGATATATCGGGGGTCTAAACAAAACCTCAGCCCTCAATCTCCATCTGTGTAGCCCTTAGAATGAATGGACAGAAATAGTTGTGCACTGAGCCTCCGAGTACACCAGCTGGCAGGAGAGAGGTGGGGGGGGGGGGAGTGGCAGCACTGCGAGGGGTGCGGGGGAGACCAGGGGGGCACACGGGCCCGGGAACAGCAGAAAAGTGGATAGGAGGGGCAGCATATATGGGAACCAATCTCCTGCATTAGGAGGAAAATGGAGCAGATTGGTTCCTCTAAGTGCCGCCCCCTCCATCCCTCCTGTCCAGGTGTACAGAGGAGGCACATGGGCCCCCTATAGCATGGGGCCCGGTTGCAACTGCAACCCCTGTAGTTACGCCCCTGGGTTGAATGCTTATTGATTGCTATTTATAGTTTCATAGAACCTGAAGAAGTGAGGTTGGAGACCCACAAAACGCGTTGTGATTTATCTAATCACTCCCCCCCTGAGCAGCCCCTATTCTGCATTGAGGAGTCAAGTAATGTTAAGTAGAGGGGATGAATAACGATACATGTGAAGGATCTTCATTAGAGTTGAGCGAACCTGTGGATGTTCGGGTTCGGTGGGTTCGGCCGAACTTCGGAAAAAAGTCTGGGTTTGGTACCGAACTTGACCCGAACTTTACCCCGAACCCCATTGAATTCAATGGGGACCCAAACTTTTCGGCACAAAAATGACTGTAAAAAGTCCTGGAAAGTGCTAGAGGGCTGCAAAATGATTTTAGAACAATAATCTGTCCCTTACAGCAACAGCAGGAACCTCTCCCTATAGAACTAGGAGATGATTTTAGAACAATAATCTGTCCCTCTAAGCAGTAGACTCTACCTAGTGCAGTCAGATGGTTCTGTAATGCAGGATGAGATCTGCAATCTGTCCCTAAAAGCAGTAGTAGTAGTAATCTCTACCTATCTATCTATCTGCAATCTGTCCCTCACAGCACCGGCAGCATCCTCTCCCTACACTACCCAGAGAGCATGTGACATGCAGCACTGTGACTCCAGCTTATACAGAGGCTGGGTCACGTGATGCACTGGCCAATCACAGCCATGCCATTAGTAGTCATGGCTGTGATGGCTTCTAAGGGCAAACCAGTGAAACACTTGTTGATTGGCTGTCCTGCAGCTATTCAACATGCACAATAAAATACCAGAACCCGAACCCAAACTTATTTTCAAATGTCCGGGTCCGGGTCACGGACACCCCAAAGTTCGGTACAGTTCAGGTTTGCTCAACTCTAATCTTCATGTATCATATGGTTGTCTATATGAGACATTTGAGAATCTATTGTATGTTTATGGACATAAAACAAAAGTGCTGTTAGGCAAAACTTTCCATAGATTTTAATGAATTAATAATCAATGGTTGAATTTTACCAGCATGGCACATGCATTGTATTATTGGGTACTTTTAACGTTCCGTATTGGCAGACAATTGTTTTGGTTACCTTGAGGGATGGTGGTGTCTATCCTGGCACCCCTGGAAAGTCAGGTACATTTAGTTCTGTGTGGCTCCATTGTAATCTGTAGAGCAGTTTGATTGCTTTGGGCTGTTCTGGGCTCGGCAGGCTGCAGGTTTGTTTGCTTTCTCCTGTCTTCTGGAGGATTCCAGAATATGGTGGGTTGGGAGGATGCAAATCAGCAGTCTGAATATTGATATCCACTTGCCGGCTGCACAGTGTACATATATATACAGCTGTGCAGAATCACATATATATACAGCTGTGCAGAATCACATATATATACAGCTGTGCAGAATCACATATATATACAGCTGTGCAGAATCGCATATATATACAGCTGTGCAGAATCACATATATATATACAGCTGTGCAGAATCACATATATATATATACAGCTATGCAGAATCAAATATATATATACAGCTATGCAGAATCACATATATATATATAGCTGTGCAGAATCACATATATATACAGTTGTGCAGAATCACATATATATACAGCTGTGCAGAATCACATATATATATACAGCTGTGCAGAATCACATATATATACAGCTGTGCAGAATCACATATATATACAGCTGTGCAGAATCACATATATATACAGTTGTGCAGAATCACATATATATATACAGCTATGCAGAATCACATATATATACAGCTGTGCAGAATCACATATATATATACAGCTATGCAGAATCACATATATATACAGCTGTGCAGAATCACATATATATATACAGCTGTGCAGAATCACATATATATACGGTTGTGCAGAATCACATATATATACAGCTGTGCAGAATCACATATATATATACAGCTGTGCAGAATCACATATATATACAGCTGTGCAGAATCACATATATATACAGTTGTGCAGAATCACATATATATACAGCTGTGCAGAATCACATATATATATACAGCTGTGCAGAATCACATATATATACAGCTGTGCAGAATCACATATATATATATACAGCTGTGCAGAATCACATATATATATACAGCTGTGCAGAATCACATATATATCTATACCTAATTCTGCTCTTCTACAGGCCGTCAGCACGCTGCTTGTTCTGTGATTAGGCACGGCGCAAACCAATCAGAGGGTGCCAGCCAATGGATGTTCACTGACACCTGCTAATCGGCGAGGAAAAACACAGAACAGAGCTCTGCCTGTCAGCAGGGATTTGATTAATTTTGTTTCCTTGTAAATAGGGAGGGGCCAAACACCCCCCGGTTCGGTTTGCACCAGAATATGCGAACAGACAAACAATTTGCGCAAACATCCGAACTCTATTAAAGTCTATGGGACCCGAACATGAAAAATCAAAAGTGCTCATTTTAAAGGCTTCTATGCAATGTTATTGCCCTAAAAAGTGTATGGGGACCCGGGTCCTACCCTAGGGGTATCAATGAAAAAAAAAAGTATTTAAATTGATCATTTGTTCAGGAGCAGTGATTTTAATAATGCTTAAAGTGAAGCAATAAAAATGAAATATTCCTTTAAATATTGTGCCTGGGGGGTCCCCTTAGTCTGTGTGTAAAAGGGCGCATCTCTGTGAGGTGTAGAGCACAGCCAGAGCAAAATGACATTTCCATAGGAAAAATTGTCATTTAAAATTGCGGCTGTAATGTATTGCCGGCTCCCGGCAATATACAGAAGATCACTGAAAAAAATTGGCATGGGCCCCCCCCCTAAGATCTAAACCAGACCCTTATCCGAGCATGCAACCTGGCCGGCCAGGAAAGGGGGGAGGGACGGATGAGCGAGCGCCCCCCCCCCCAGAACCGTACCAGGCTACATGCCCTACATGGGGAGTATGGGTGCCTTGGGGCAGGGGGGGCTCTGCACCCCCACCCCAAAGCACCTTGTCCCTTGTTGATGGGGGACAAGAGTCTCTTCCCCACAACCCTGGGCTGTGGTTGTGGGGGTCTGCGGGCATGGGGGCTTATCGTAATCTGGAAGCCCCCTTTAATAAGGTGGCCCCCAGTTCCCTCCCCCCCTTATGTGAATTAGTATTGGGTACTACGTCACCAAAAAGTGTCAAAAAAGAAAAAAACCACAGGAGAGAATTAGGGACAAGTCATTTATTAAGAAATAAAAATAAGTGTCCCCCGTTGTAATCCATTGTCAATCGCAACGACCCAAAAAAAAATGCAGTAGCTCCTCCTCTATGGGAGGGCTCCCGCCGACTGAGCTCTCTTTGAGTTGGCGTTTTATTTATATGGCAGGGCGGGGCCACTCGGTGATGTACACGTATGACCCGCCCTCTCTGATGTCACATGATGTCAGAAGGGGCGGGGTCGCTCGCTTGCGTTGCCGGGTGGCCCCGTCCTGCCATATAAATAACCTGTCAAAGCAAACAGTGTGCAGAGGGCAGGAGTTCTCCCTTGGAGGAGGAGCTGTGTGCGCCGTCTGCGCGCAATGCATTATGGGGAGCTCCGCTGTGGCAAAGTCGCTGCAAATGCCCCATACTGTTCTCAGTTCGATGAAGGGGCGGACGCCCAATGTTCATGTCGAATTTACGTTCGACTCAAACCGTGGGCCCATCCCTACCTGTAAAGCACATCCCTTAGTAAAAACACCAATGACAATAAAGTATCTTATCTTATCAATCCATAGGGGAGGGTGCCCAGCAGGTGGCTAGGGAGTACATAAATATTCTGGGGCTTGAGGCAGCCCTGTTCTTGTCCAGGAGGAGAAGTTCCCAGCCTGAAGTACTGCTGCCCTTCCAGGCAACCCAGCTCAAAATCTGTCAGTGTTTTACATGTGTCCTGGTTCCACGGTTGGTAGAAAATCAGGGCCGCTGGAGGTGTTTACAGGGCGGAGGACAGGAGGAGAAGTTCCGGTACCCCGTGGGTACAGGGCCATCTTTAAGGCAGGGCAAAAGGGGCAGCTGCTCTGGGCCCTGTTATTGTTGTGGGGCCCAAAGCATACTTGCCAACTATCCTGGTGACTCACCTGCAGCCCCTATGTTTACATGTAAATAACCGGCATTGATATGTAAATAGCAGCAGCATTCATATGTAAATAGTAGTGGCCAGCTGCACTGATATGTAAACAAAGGTGGTATTCATATGTATATCATGCCCCCCTGAGGTCATATTCACCATCACCTATACTGGATGCTGCCCACTGGGGAGACAAAGGCATGAGTGAAAGTCCACAGCACATGTCAGCAAATGCATGAAGGTGTCATTGATAATTGATGGCACTGCTGTGTATCTGCTAAATGGAAGCACCTTTCTGTAGTATCAGGAAAGCGACTTTGTGCTCCCCAGTCCATGGTGTGCAGGCAGTCGGGAGATGACGTGCTGTAACCTCTAGCAACCAATCTGTGGGCAGTAATGTTGTGCAGTAACCTCTAGCAACCAACCAGTGCGCAGTATTGATGATCTCTTGCAACCAAACAAGCAGAAAGCATGTGCTGTAACCTCTAGTAACTAATCAGTGAGCCGTTATGTGTGCTGTAACCTCTAGCAACCAGTCAGTAAGCGGTAATGATATGCTGTAAGCTGTGCTGTAACCTATGCTGTTGCTACTTATTGTATGTCTCAGGTGGAGAGTGAAATTGCGTGGGGGGGCAAGAAAATTTTTGCCCAGGGTCCAATCAATATTAAAGACAGCCCTGCATGGGTATAGGACAGAAGTGATGTCAGCTTGGGGGGGTGGACCGCCTCTACATCTCCAGACCTCTGAGCACCTCCAGTGGCCTTGATTTGCTACCATCCGCGAACTGGGACACCTATGTAGATTATTTTGAATGTGGCCAGATATGTACTGTGAGTTCTAACATTTTTTTTAAACTACCCAATAGATGGCGCTTTTCCCTTCTATACACACACACACAGGAGCAGTGGGGGAAATCGCATGCGATTCGGACAGGAATTGCACTGCATTCCTGTTCAATTCGCATGCAATTCTTTGCAGTACATTTTGTATTGACGCAAATTGCACCACAAAGTATCGGTTTTGGTATTGGGGGCATTTGGGCAAGTACCGATACTCACGCAAGTACTTGGTATTGGCACTGATACTGGTGTCGGCATCCCTACTTCCCGTGGTACAAAACAGAAATGTGTTTGACGCCCTTCACCGCTCCCAGTTCTTCATTCATATATTTTTAATATTTTATTACTTTTTTGGCAGCTCGTGTCGTAAAAAAGAAAAGTCGCTTGGCAGGGGAGAAACCTTTTCTTCCGCAGTCTCCCAGATCGGCGTTGTGAGTCGGAGAGGAGGAATTCATGGTTGGTGCCAACATGCATAGTAATACAACCCCAACTGATGAGAAAGTCTTGTAGCGTTCGCGCCGATCGCGGCTGGGTCGGCACGAGCGCGGGATCACGAGGCGTAAATGAATTACAATGCGCGGAATGAAAGTGTTTATGTAGATTGAAGAAGAGCCACTGCCAACCTGCTTTGTATTACTTTCAAAGAGCACAGAAGATCATTTTAATCACGTTATGAAAGCTTTCTGATTTTTTTTTTTTTTTTTTTGGTATTCACTGGCATTGAAAAGTCTTCTGTTTTGTGGCTTAAATTGGTTCCTTTGTGTCTGGTTTTTGTCTTCTTTAGCACAGGTGGCACAGGACCCAGGAGACGGCTTAAATGTTAAAAGACTGAATCCAGCTGAGATCAAGAAAAATAATAAAGGACTGTTGTGTCTGCGTTCTTTTTTTTTCAAGTAGCGGCGCACATTTATTGTCAAGCTGTCCTTACTTTGCTGTAGGTGCACCTGGGCACGAGCGGCGGCAGGCGTCTGATGATTATGTACAAGTTCCCGGGAAAATAATAGAATCGGAGCCTCCGGTGTGCCGGACAACTGGAAGATTGTATTTATCGGCCGCTCCCTGAGCACTGATTTCTTTCATACATCTCTCTATTGTCTGTATATGTTATATATAGTAGAACCTCATACTGCTACTTTACAGACCAACATGTCTTTGTGCTGCTCCTACCTTAAAAATATCAGTAAATGGAATAAAATGTTAAAGATAGCTGCAATCTGAACACAAGTCACCAGTAAGGTTATATATTGGGTTATATCTACTGAATATTGTCTGTGACGGAATCCGGACACCCTGTTGGGTATCTCAGCCAAGAAGCTGCATCCCAAGTTCTGGGACACGAGACCCGCAAGTCTGGCTATGGTTACCCCAAGAACCAGGCAACACCAGTTTTGGAGTCCACCAGAATAAGAAGTGTTTATTTGAACAAGAATACAGGATTTTATACACCAGAGAAGGAGGTCCCCCCGCCTGATCATATTACCCAAACAATACAAACTGTAACCAGAACCATAAATTAACATGAGCTAATTAACTAGTCATTTAACCAACCTAGGTGACTCAGTGGTCTGATCTTCCAGGTCCGACTTGTCGTCTCCTAGTAGACGTGCAATTAGTTTTGTTCCGAATTATAGAGAACTGCAATCTGAACACAAGTCACCAGTAAGGTTATATATTGGGTTATACTGTATCTACTGAATATTGTCTGTGACGGAATCCAGACACCCTATTGGGTATCTCAGCCAAGAAGCTGCTTCCCAAGTTCTGGAACACGAGTCCCGCAAGTCTGGCTATGGTTACCCCAAGAGCCTGGCAACACCAGTTTTGGAGTCCACCAGAATAAGAACAATTTATTTTAACAAGAATACAGGCTTTTATACACCTGAGAAGGAGATTCCCCCCCATCTGATCATGTTACCCGAACAATACAAACTGTAACCAGAACCATAAATTAACATGAGCTAATTAAATAGTCATTTAACCAACCTAGGTGACTCAGATGTCTGACCTTCCAGGTTAGACTTGTCATCTCCTAGTAGACATGTGCAATTAGTTTTGTTCCGAATTATAGAGAACTGCAATCTGAACACAAGTCACCAGTAAGGTTATATATTGGGTTATATCTACTGAATATTGTCTGTGTTGGAATCCGGACACCCTGTTGGGTATCTCTGCCAAGAAGCTGCTTCCCAAGTTCTGGGACACGAGTCCCGCAAGTCTGGCTATGGTTACCCCAAGAGCCAGGCAACACCAGTTTTGGAGGACACCAGAATAAGAACAATTTATTTGAACAAGAATACAGGCTTTTATACACCTGAGAAGGAGGTTCCCCCCGCCTGATCATATTACCCAAACAATACAAACTGTAGCCAGAAACATAAATTAACATGAGCTAATTAACTAGTCATTTAACCAACCTAGATGAATCAGAGGTCTGACCTTCCAGGTCAGGCTTGTCGTCTCCTAGTAGACATGTGCAATTAGTTTTGTTCCGAATTATAGAGAACTGCAATCTGAACACAAGTCACCAGTAAGGTTTTATATTGGGTTATATCTACTGAATATTGTCTGTGACGGAATCCGGACACCCTGTTGGGTATCTCTGCCAAGAAGCTGCTTCCCAAGTTCTGGGACACCAGATCCGCAAGTCTGGCTATGGTTGCCCCAAGAACCAGGCAACACCAGTTTTGGAAGACACCAGAATAAGAAGTGTTTATTTGAACAAGAATACAGGCTTTTATACACCTGAGAAGGAGGTTCCCCCCCATCTGATCATATTACCCGAACAATACAAACTGTAACCAGAACCATAAATTAACATGAGCTAATTAAATAGTCATTTAACCAACCTAGGTGACTCAGAGGTCTGACCTTCCAGGTCAGACTTGTCATCTCCTAGTAGACATGTGCAATTAGTTTTGTTCCGATTAATTGAGAGCTGCAATCTGAACACAAGTCACCAGTAAGGTTATATATTGGGTTATATCTACTGAATATTGTCTGTGTTGGAATCCGGACACCATGTTGGGTATCTCTGCCAAGAAGCTGCTTCCCAAGTTCTGGGACACGAGACCCGCAAGTCTGGCTATGGTTGCCCCAAGAACCAGGCAACACCAGTTTTGGAGTCCACCAGAATAAGAACTGTTTATTTGAACAAGAATACAGGCTTTTATACACCTGAGAAGGAGGTCCCCCCACCTGATCATATTACCCGAACAATACAAACTGTAACCAGAAACATAAATTAACATGAGCTAATTAACTAGTTAGAGTTGAGCGAACCTCTGGAAGTTAGGGTTCTGCTGGTCCGTCCGAACTTCGGGACAAAGTCCGGGTCCGGGTCCGGACGGAACCCGAACGATCGCACGGACAACGAAAGGTCCTGAAACAATGTCGGTAAAAACACGGATTTTCAAGCCCAGGGGTAACTAAAGTTACCCCAAGCAACAGGCACGCTAGCAAGCCCAAGGCAGGCCTGGGCCTGGGCCTGAAACAGGGCTTCAAGCCTGCCTGGTCGTCTTGGGATTGAAGGTCTCCAAGCGAGTTGAGATTGATCAATTAATCGAGTACAATTAAATACAAAGACCAATGTCAAACATAACAAGCCCATTATACTAGTCCACCCCCCTGGAGGAAGAGTCCACATATTTTCGGACATAAGAACAAGTTTATTTGTCAAGAATAAGACCACCTGAGGTTTTGACCACAACGGACCAAGAACCCCGTTGGTATCGGTCTGAACGCCCAGAGCACAGGGTCTTGAACCCTTCGTCGAAGA
>BLSH010429192.1:70207-88252 GCA_018402905.1 Glandirana rugosa | reverse complement strand
CAAATTCCCCCAACAATCTGATCGTAGAGCACGATCGTAGCGATCGTTGTTCTATGCAGAGCTTGATCTGCAACTCAAAGCAGCGGTATGTGAAATCTCTAATTTCTGCTATCTGTCCTCAGAGCAACAGCACAGACAGCAGTAGTAAAGTAATCTATCTCAGGATGCAGGATCAGGTCTTAAAATGTCTCAAATCTGTCCCTCACGCAGTCAGCTACCTCTCCCTACACTAACCCAAGGAGCATGTGACTGCAGCACTGTGACTCCAGCTTATAAAGAGGCTGGGTCACATGATGCACCGGCCAATCACAGCCATGCCATTAGTAGGCATGGCTGTGATGGCTTCTAAGGGCAAACCAGTGAAACGCTTGTTGATTGGCTGCCCTGCAGCTTCTCAACACGTGGAGTAAAATAGCAGAACCACGGACCGAACCCGAACGATTTTTGAAATGTCCGGGTCCGTGCTTTGGACACCCGAAAGTTTGGTACGGACCCGAACGTTACAGTCCGGGTTCGCTCAACACTACTAGTCATTTGACCAACCTAGGTGACTCAGAGGTCTGACCTTCCAGGTCAGACTTGTCATCTCCTAGTAGACACGTGCAATTAGTTTTGTTCCGAATTATAGAGAGCTGCAATCTGAACACAAGTCACCAGTAAGGTTATATATTGGGTTATATCTACTGAATATTGTCTGTGTTGGAATCTGGACACCCTGTTGGGTATCTCTGCCAAGAAGCTGCTTCCCAAGTTCTGGAACACGAGTCCCGCAAGTCTGGCTATGGTTACCCCAAGAGCCAGGCAACACCAGTTTTGGAGTCCACCAGAATAAGAACTGTTTATTTGAACAAGAATACAGGCTTTTATACACCTGAGAAGGATATTCCCCCCCGTCTGATCATATTACCCAAACAATACAAACTAACCAGAAACATAAATTAACATGAGCTAATTAAATAGTCATTTAACCAACCTAGGTGACTCAGAGGTCTGACCTTCCAGGTCAGACTTGTCATCTCCTAGTAGACATGTGCAATTAGTTTTGTTCCGATTAATTGAGAACTGCAATCTGAACACAAGTCACCAGTAAGGTTATATATTGGGTTATATCTACTGAATATTGTCTGTGTTGGAATCCGGACACCATGTTGGGTATCTCAGCCAAGAAGCTGCTTCCCAAGTTCTGGGACACGAGACCCGCAAGTCTGGCTATGGTTGCCCCAAGAACCAGGCAACAACATGAGCTAATTAGTCATTTAACCAACCTAGGTGACTCAGATGTTTGACCTTTCAGGTCAGACTTGTCGTCTTCTAGTAATTTCTCTCCGAATTAGTTTTTCGTCAAAATTCTTAATTTTCGCTAATTCGGAACCTTCCGAATAACAAAAAAAGTTTCACAAATGTTCCCGAAAACAAATTTTTGAAAAGAAAGAAAATCGTGAAAAAACGAAAATTGGAAATTCAAAAATCTGAATGAACGAAAAGCCGAAATACGAAAAATCCGCATGAACGAAAATCCGAAATTCGATAAACTGAAAATCCAAAAGAACGAAAATCCACAAATTCTAAACAATGAGAATCCGAAAGAGCGAAAATCAGAAAATTCAAAAGAATGAAAATCCGGAAAATAAGAACGAAAATCAGAAAATAAGAATAGAAATCCGAAAATGTGAAAATCCTAAAAAAACAAAAACAGTCGGATAATTTCTATTGTAATTAAATTATTAAGTTTATTCTTTTTATTAACCATAACCATTATTATATATTTTTTAATTATTATTATTTATTATTAATAATTATAAAAAATATAATAATAGTTATAAACTATTAAATTAGTTAGGTATTGTAATTTCCTTTCAAATTTGTCTGCCTGTTAGTGAATGTAACAATTGCGAATTTTTCCGAATTACTGAAAATAACGAATACCGCATCTATAGGAATAGAATGAACCGAATTAGAATTTTTCCAAATTACCGATAATAATGAATACTGCGTCTATACGAATGGAACGAACCAAATTTGACCCAAATTTGAATGTTTCTGAATTTACGATTTTTTCGAATAACGAATTTCGATCATAACGAATAAAAAAGCGAATAAAACGAAAACGAAAAAAATGAATTTTTCGGCCATGCACATGTCTATCTCCTAGCTCACCAACTACAATACACATTATCATAAATATAAACACAGAACACCTTCACACAATAGCAGGAGACCACTAGTAGCAGACTATCTGTCTCCTACATTGTAGACCATGAGATCCATATCTAATCAATGCTTTGATTAATCAGGGATTGAAGATGGCATGGCAACAGTCTACAAAACTCTTACAATGTTCCATCATTCTGATACAGTGGAATTGATGTATCATAGATTTCTTGAGGGATATTGTGGATAAATATTACTGTCCTATTTAATGTAATGCAAACCACATTCTCAGTGTCCATTAAATAGCTGTTCGCCATTTTCTCAGTCACCCTGTGCCCCTAATAGACACAGGGTGACTTAGCCATAGGAGGTGCATGGGGAGCTGAAACAAAGGTTTCCCCTAACAGACCAGGGCCCATAGTCAGTAGACAAGAGGCTAGCATTCAGTGTCCTCCAAAAGCCTCTATCCTGGGTGAGTCTATCACATTTTCCTTACATTGGTAGTAAAGCATAAGGCTTGTAGATGGGTGCAGTTATTGTTCCTGCCTGTAGGTGGCATGTAAAAGAAACAAAGTAGCAGGGCGCAGAAATTGAAAACTTGACCTCCAGAAGGTTTTACCCCCTTCATGACCAGGGCATGACCATTGCAATTCGGCACTGCCCAACTTTAACCCCTTCAATACCGAGCACTTTCACTCCCATTCCTGCCCAGGCCAATTTTCAGTTTTCATTGCTGTTACACTTTGAATGACAATTACTCAGTTATGTTACATTGTACCCAGATGACATTTCTATCATTTTTTTCACATAGATAGAGCTTTCTTTTGGTGGTATTTATTCACAGTCAGAGGTGCATTCAGATACAGAAATCAGGAATTGGAAAGAGGAGTGTGGCTAAAGACCGATAACTCTTGCCACTCAACCATAAGGATGATCCCAGGACTGGTGGAAAGATCAGTACCACTATGGGTATCATTTATACAGTCAGTGAGTCTGTCAGGAGCAGGACCTGAACCCATGACCTCTGTTGTGTCTAGCAGCATCTCTTCTTGCTGCCTTGTACCTTGTTTCTGGTGAACCTTGAACTCCTTGGTCTTCCCACAAACTTCCTATCTAAGCTTTGTCTCTGAAGTTCATGTTTGCCAGATTATTGTGCTCTCTCTAGCTGACATCTCTCTCTTGTCTCTCCTGCTGCCACCCATATCTTCGCCAATTGTATATTTTGATTTTCTGCTGTCCTAGACAAGACTAAAATCGGGTGTCCCCCCATCTAAATTTGTCCCACCCATTCCTGTTTCACCACTTCAGCCCCGGAAGGATTTCACACTTTAGGACCAGAGCACTTTTTGTGATTCGGCACTGCGCCGCTTTAACTGACAATTGCGCGGTCGTGCGACGTTGTACCCAAACAAAATCTGCGTCCTTTTTTCCCCACAAATAGAGCTTTCTTTTGGTGGTATTTGATCACCGCTGCGTCATTTCTGATCGCCGCTATAAACAAAAGAAGAGCGGCAATTTTGCAAAAAAAAAACAAATTTCTGTTTGCACTCATTACTGTGTAAATGCCATTGGCAGTGAAGGGGTTAACCTAGGAGGGCGCTCTAAGGGTTAACTGTGTTCCCTGGGCGTGTTCTAACTGTGTGTGGGCTGCCCTAGCAGGGGAAGGGGAGTGATCACAGGCCTTCCCCCTCTCACAGAACGGAGATCCGTGTTTACATACACGGACCTCCATTCTTTCACTCCGGGGGGGCATCGCGGGTAGCCGGCGGAGATCAAGGCCACCGCACCTGCTCCCTGGCCCCCACCCCCCAGACACAGTGAGCGCGCGAGCGTGCCTCCGGCGGCGCACACGCTCACAGTGCACGATCACACAGCCGCCGTCGTATGACGGCGGTTTGCGATATCGAACCACCTTGTCGCCGTCAACCTGCGGTTGGCGGTCGGCAAGTGGTTAAGATCCACCCATTTCTCTGTAAAACCAACCCCTTCCTCTTTAGGCTTCACCTCTTCCTATTAGAGCTCCACCACTTTAGAGGGAGGGGGGTAAGAGAGAGGGGGGGGTGAGAGAGAGAGTCACAGCCCGGGACTCCGACCTGCTCTGCCAAGTGAGCTACTTCCAGGATCAGAGGGTGCAGCCACTGCCACTTCCTGCTTCCACTTTGCTCCCCTGTCACCGAACGGTCAGTCCACAGCCGTCCCCGGTGTCACCCCTCTGGTGGGTGTCACCAAGGTGTGGTCTGCACCCCCATAGCAACGCCACTGCTTGTAGTGTCCCTTCTGCATGGGGGGTGGCATCACTCCCATGAAAAATGCTTCCCAAGGCAAATACCTTGTTTGCCTCGCAGTAGATACGCCCCTGATCTTTCCTACCACTCGTTACCGACCTTGGTTATTTCCTTAAATACGCTTCCACTCAATCCCAAACTGCAAACATTCTTTAGTTACCTTTGGCTTGTTCCTCGACTATGCTTCTGCTTGATTTCTACCTACTATATCTGCAACTGGACCAAGACTTGCTCACCTCCTGTTGTGGCAATCCTGAGGACTGTGACCTGGTACTAATGCAAAACCCATCCCCACCATCAGGAGCTCTGGTGAATACCGTTTAGTGCTTAGACCTCGTACCTCAGGTGAGCGCTCATCATCCACCAGGGTGACCCGCTTGTGTACTTACAGTATCCAGCTAGTCAGTGGGAGCCTCTCTACTGCTATAGCTATCGGTCTCTGAACCTGACCCCTGACTGTGACAAAGTCTCTATGAAAAGAAAAGGAAGGTAGGACTCAATCCAAAGCTCAGAAATGATCAGGAACTTCTGAACCGCACCTCAAGACACAGTGCTTAGCATCTGCAAAAAAGTAAGGAAGAAGTCTTCCATGCACATCCTAATACCCTTTTGGCTTCAGTCAAAATATAGCTAACCAACTTGCATTGGTGAACAGTACAGACAGATGCCCCATCACTGTATATAGGAGTTAATACATTCCAATACAACACCGCCTGACTCTGGGGCAATCCCATCAGATATGATAAAATGAACCCCTCACCTAACAGCCATGGAAACAGAGAGTTGAATAAGTAAGGGTGGTGCAATATATTCTGAGAGGATCAAGATACCATCAGAGAATATACTTACATTTAATCTTCACTCCAAACACTTGCCCCGGGCTCTTGGCCATATTCGTCTAGATCTGACCCCAAACTTCTCGTGTAGCTGATTCATGAAAATCTCTTTCCACCTTTGAAACACAGGAAGGGGGAATATTCTGGAACTTGGCCAGAAACAGGGTATATATGAAGGAAAAAAACCAGACCAGGACCTTGGAGACCCTCAAACAAAGTCTGGGAAGGTAAGTAGAGTTGGGCGAACACCTGGATGTTCGGGTTCGGTGGGTTCGGCCGAACTTCGCGAAAAAGTTCGGGTTCGGTACCGAACTTGACCCCGAACCCCATTGAAGTCAATGGGGACCCAAACTTTTCGGCACAAAAATGACTGCAAAAAAGTCCTGGAAAGTGCTAGAGGGCTGCAAAAGGAAGTAAAATGATTTTAGAACAATAATCTGTCCCTTACAGCAACAGCAGGAACCTCTCCCTATAGGAGTAGGCGATGATTTTAGAACAATAATCTGTCCCTTACAGCAACAGCAGGAACCTCTCCCTATAGAACTAGAGGATGGTTTTAGAACAATAATCTGTCCCTCAAAGCAGTAGACTCTACCTAGTCCAGTCAGATCGTTCTAATGCAGGATGAGTTGCTATTAGATCTGCAATCTGTCCCTAAAAGCAGTAGTAGTAGTAACCTCTACCTAGTCCACAAACAGTTCGTTCTGTAATGCAGGATGAGATGTTATTATATCTGCAATCTGTCCCTCACAGCACCGGCAGCATCCTCTCCATACACTAACCAGAGAGCATGTGACATGCAGCACTACGTGACTCCAGCTTATAAAGAGGCTGGGTCACATGATGCACTGGCCAATCACAGCCATGCCATTAGTAGGCATGGCTGTGATGGCTTCTAAGGGCAAACCAGTGAAACGCTTGTTGATTGGCTGCCTTGCAGCTATTCAACAGGCGGGATCAAATACCTGAACCCAGAACCCGAACCCAAACTTTTTTTCAAATGTACGGGTCCGGGTCAAGGACACCCCAAAGTTCGGTACGGACCCGAACTGTTCGCTCAACTCTAAAGGTAAGCCTTACAGAGAGCCTGCCTGCATCTGGAGGAGATGTTTAAACTGAAGGTATTGAAAACATCCCCTGACGTGCTGCTCCTAAACGTTACTAACAGACTGCCTTGCAACACTTAACCTTTAAGTGACCCTAAAATTTAAAGGATGACCGGTACAGTAATACTTTTAAAGCTTTCGGGATCAAGAGCTTGTCAGCCTCCTACAGCCGGTATCCTATGGTTGGCCCATCACTGTGATGAGAGATCTTGCAGGCCGATAAGGAGAACCAGGAGTTACAATTTTCCCTTGTAAGACACTTTGACAAATAAACACCCATGAATAAAATTTATAACACTGCATAGAACAACCTTGAGTTTAATACCAGAAACTGTCAGACACAAAGCACCAGCAATGCTGGTTCCCCATTCTAGAGAAATGTAACTTTCATCAAAGAATGTAGAAGTGGTACCTGTGCCGGTCTGAAGGCCTTTTCCTTGTGGAATGCTGAAAGAAATCAGCTACGCTTTTGTTCAAAAGAATCTGTTAAACACATATGTAATCAGCAATCCTATACACGAGGAAGGATAATGGAAAGTTCAACATACAAACATAATGAGGTTTAAAAGACAAAGATAATCGTATCAGGTAAGTACCGCTCAAGGCCAACAGTGCACAATATAAGAGAAAAGCAACACGTGTGCTAATTACCTATCTACATTCAGAATCCGATTGTGAAAAATTACATTGAACAGTAGCAGACTTGAAATATGATGTTTTTCTGTTCAGTATTGTATCTATCAGAACACCCAGATCCTTCCCCACCATTGACTTCACTGTTGTTCTCCTCCTCAAATGTATGATTAATAAGTCTATGATCTACCGGAACACCGGATCCTTCCCCACCATTGACTTCACTGTTGTTCTCCTCCTCAAATGCATGATTAATAAGTCTATGATCTACCGGAACACCGGATCCTTCTCCACCATTGACAGCTGTTCTCCTCCTCAAATGTATGATTAATAAGTCTATGATCTACCGGAACACCGGGTCCTTCTCCACCATTGACAGCTGTTCTCCTCCTCAAATGTATAATTAAGAGGTCTATGATCTAACGGAACACCGGATCCTTCTCCACCATTGACAGCTGTTCTCCTCCTCTAATGTATGATTAAAAGTCTATGATCTACCGAAACACCGGATCCTTCTCCACCATTGACAGCTGTTCTCCTCCTCTAATGTATGATTAATAAGTCTATGATCTACCGGAACACCGGATCCTTCTCCACCATTGACAGCTGTTCTCCTCCTCAAATGTATGATTAATAAGTCTATGATCTACCGGAACACCGGGTCCTTCTCCACCATTGACAGCTGTTCTCCTCCTCAAATGTATAATTAAGAGGTCTATGATCTAACGGAACACCGGATCCTTCTCCACCATTGACAGCTGTTCTCCTCCTCTAATGTATGATTAAAAGTCTATGATCTACCGAAACACCGGATCCTTCTCCACCATTGACAGCTGTTCTCCTCCTCTAATGTATGATTAATAAGTCTATGATCTACCGGAACACCGGATCCTTCTCCACCATTGACAGCTGTTCTCCTCCTCAAATGTATGATTAATAAGTCTATGATCTACCGGAACACCGGATCCTTCTCCACCACTGACAGCTGTTCTCCTCCTCAAATGTATGATTAATAAGTCTATGATCTACCGGAACACCGGGTCCTTCTCCACCATTGACAGCTGTTCTCCTCCTCAAATGTATGATTAATAAGTCTATGATCTACCGGAACACCGGATCCTTCTCCACCATTGACAGCTGTTCTCCTCCTCAAATGTATAATTAAGAGGTCTATGATCTACCAGAACACCGGATCCTTCTCTACCATTGACAGCTGTTCTCCTCCTCGAATGTATAATGAATAAGTCTATGATCTACCGGAACACCGGATCCTTCTCCACCATTGACAGCTGTTCTCCTCCTCAAATGTATGATTAATAAGTCTATGATCTACCGGAACACCGGGTCCTTCTCCACCATTGACAGCTGTTCTCCTCCTCAAATGTATGATTAATAAGTCTATGATCTACCGGAACACCGGATCCTTCTCCACCATTGACAGCTGTTCTCCTCCTCAAATGTATAATTAAGAGGTCTATGATCTACCAGAACACCGGATCCTTCTCTACCATTGACAGCTGTTCTCCTCCTCGAATGTATAATGAATAAGTCTATGATCTACCAGAAAACACCGGATCCTTCTCCACCATTGACAGCTGTTCTCCTACTCAAATGTATGATTAATAAGTCTATGATCTACCAGAACACCAGATCCTTCTCCACCATTGACAGCTGTTCTCCTCCTCGAATGTATGATTAATAAGTCTACGATCTACCGGAACACCGGATCCTTCTCCACCATTGACAGCTGTTCTCCTCCTCGAATGTATGATTAAGAGGTCTATGATCTACTGGAAAACACCGGATCCTTCTCCACCATTGACAGCTGTTCTCCTCCTCGATTGTATGATTAAGTAATAGAAGTAAGTAGCAGTGCTAGGGTCATCCAGCCATCTAGACCAAACCTTCAGATATTTCCTTGGACACCCCCTATTTTGTATGTTTCCTTGCACAAGATTCGTGTTTATTAGGTTTTTCCAAAAAGACAAGGAAGGGGGGGGGGGGAACTTTTTTCCATTACATGGTTATAGCCTTCCTAGCATAAAACAGCAGAACACTATAAAGTGTCCTCTCAGCCACCGTGGGCGCTATCTCCTCCACCAGGCCCAGCAGGCACAATCTCACTGATGGCGCTAAGACCAACCGACCTAATCACGGAAAATACATCCTCCCAATATCTGGCTATCAGGGGGCATTCCCAAAAGATGTGTATGAAGCCCGCCGGGGAGTGATTGCACCTCCAGCACTTCGGTAAGATCAATGGGTTCATTTTATGCATTCTTTCTGGGGTTAAGTAAACTCTATGGACAATTTTAAATTGTATAAGTCTGTCTCTTTGAGAAACCAGGTGTCGGAAAGTTAGGTCCCACACATCCTCCCAGTCCTCATTATCCAGATTGGGGACATCCCCCACCCATTTCTGTCTAAGGCTACTGAGATCCAGCAGCGTATCATGTATTAACTGTCTATACAGTGCCATAGTCGGCTTCTCCTCGCATTCTATTCTGATCAAATGTATGATTAATAAGTCTATGATCTACCGGAACGCCAGATCCTTCTCCACCATTGACTCCTCAGCCATTCTCATCGAATGTATGATTAACCACTTCAATACCAGGCACTTAGAATGCTTCCTGCCCAGACATTTTCAGCTTTCAGTGCTGTTGCGATTTGAATGAGAATTGTGCGGTCGTGCGACGTTGTACCCAAACAAAGTTTTTATCATTTTGTTCCCACGAATAGAGCTTTCTTTTGGTGGTATTTGATCACCCCTGCGATTTTTATTTTTTGCGCTATAAAAAAAAAAGACCGAAAATTTTGAAAAAAAAAAAACATTTCTCTTTGTTTCTATCACAAAAGTTTGTATAAAGTACATTTTCTCCTTCACTGACAGGCACTGATGTGGCTACACTGATGGGCACTGATGAGGCTACACTGACGGGCACTGATGAGGCAGTACAGATTGGCACTGATGAGGTGGCACTGATAAGGTTGCACTGATGATGGGGCACATATGCAGCACTGATGGGCGGCACTGACAAGCAACACTGATGGGCACTGATACGTGGCACTGATATGTGGCACTGATGGACACTCATAGGTGGCACTGATAAGTGGCACTGGGCACTGATGGGCACTGATTGGTGGCACTGATAGGTGGCACAGGTGGGCACTGATAGGTGGCAGTGGTGGGCACTGGTGCAGCAAGCACTGCTAGGGATGGCACTGGCAGTCATCATACATGGGCACAGTGCCATCCCTACAGTGCACAATATTGCCCTTCCCCGGTGGTCTACTGGGGGTTTCCTGGTGGTCTTGGGCAGCCTCTGTGTGCCTTACCTGGTGGTCCTGGGCGGCCTCCTTGCGATGTCCGGGGGGGCTCCCTGGTGGTCCTGATCCGGCTCCCTGGTGGTCCAGTGGGGGTGATCCTGAGGGTGGCTGCGCTGATAAATGTTCAGCGCAGCCCCCCCCCCCCCTGTCAGGAGAGCAGCCGATCTGCAGACCTGAGCAGAGGAAAAGCCGATAAACGGCTCTTCCTATTTACACTGTGATCAGCTGTGATTGGTCACGGCTGATCACATGGTAAAAAGCTTTGGATCGAAGCCTTTTACCTCGGTCAGTAATGCGGTGGGTCAGACTGACCCACGGCACCTCCAATCGCCGTGATGTGCGCCCCCAGGGGCGCACGATCGCGGATTATCCTGAGGACGTCAATAGACGTCCAGTCAGGATAATGAAGCCCCCGCCCGGACGTCATTTGTCTATACGCGGGAAGTGGTTAATAAGTCTATGATCTACCGGAACACCGGATCCTTCTCCACCATTGACTCCTCAGCTGTTCTCCTCGAATGTATGACTAAAAAGTCTATGATCTACCAGAACTTAAATACCTGCAGAGCAAAGAACCACCTTGTCACCCGACTGTTTTTTTCCCTGTTATCACACATCCATTTCAAAGGGGCATGATCAGTGATTCGTTTAAATGGTCTCCCCAGCAGATAATATTTCAGGGCCTCCAAGGCCCATTTGATAGCTAAGCACTCCTTCTCAACAATGGCATAATTTCTCTCATGTCTGTTCAGCTTTCTACTCAGGTAGATGATCAGGTGCTCCTCACCGTGTCTGATTTGGGACGGTACCGCACCTAGTCCCACGTCAGAGGTGTCTGTCTGTACAACAAAGTCCTTTGTGAAATCCGGGGTCATGAGCACCGGTTGTAGACAAAGGGCTTGCTTCAACAACTGAAATGCCTTCTCTGCCTCAGGATTCCACTTAACCATAACCGACCCTCTACCTCTCATGAGATCTGTCAGAGGGGAGGCGATGGTAGCGAAATTGGGTATGAAGAGCCTGTAGTACCCAGTAATCCCCAGGTTTGCCCAGACTTGTTTTTTTTTATAGGTTGGGGCCACTTTTGAACCACCTCAACTTTTTTGGTCTGTGGTTTAACCAGTCTTGACCAATAATCTAGCCAAGGTATTTGGCCTCCTCCGAGCCCATGGCACATTTTTTTGGGTTGGCAGTGAGTCCCGCTTTCGCAAGGGAATCCACTTCTCTACACCCAGATGACCACCCATGATGTGTCCATGGGCTAAGTATAATACCATTCGGTAATTGGTTTGGGAACCACCCACTGCTCTACCTCCTCTTCCCCTTGCTTTACCACCTGGTACAGCAAATTATTTTTAAGAGCCATGTATGGAAAAGACACCCCCGTATTGGGTTCCACAGGTTCCCCATCAATGTTTTAATGATTTCTCTTTCTCTAGTGTGACATCTCGTAGTTGTTCCGTACAAAAATCCTCTCTCCTGACCTTTAAGTCAGGCATTCCATTCTGTTCATTCTCACTGCTAGAGTCAGAGATGTTCTCTTGTTCGTTAACCTCTAGCTGGGAGCTGGCTTCCATCTCCTCCTTTTCCCCAGCCATTACGGTGAAAAGGTAAAGGATCTCCATTTCAAAAGGGTCTGGTGTGAGTTCTCTTGTTTCCCCAACAGGGGGAGCTCTGTCCTCCTGACTCCCTTTGCTTTCCCATAAGTTACAAAAATGGGGAAAATCTCTGCACACTGGGGCTTCATGCAGCAGTGAAGGTAAAACCCCCACTGAATGTGTCGACTTGCCCCACGGGGTGTCCATCTCAACCACCGCAGTCTGGTAATCCTATGAGTCCCTATGAATGCAAATAACCCCAATGGTGCTAGGGTGTAGCTTTGCAGGATTTACACAATTACTTTTAACCAATGGAAATATGAAAGGGGGGAGAAAGGCCAAGGCTACCCCCTCATAGGGCAACATTTTTTTTAGGGCTTTTATGGTACCGTATGAAATCATACACAATGAAAGTTTCTAAAATAGATACATCTTTATTAACCACTTGCCCACCGTCAACCGCAGGTGGCTCTACAAGGCAAAACGCCGTCATCTGACGGCGGCTGCCAGATCGTGCCCTGTGAGCGCGCGCCACCGGAGGAGCGCCCGTGCGCTCACTGTGTCCGGGGAGGGTCAGGAGCGGGTGCGGCAGAGTCGATCTACGCTGGCTACCCGCGATGCCCCCCCCCCGGAGTGAAAGAACGGAGGTCCGTGTAAGTAAACACGGACCTCCATTCTGTGAGGGGGGAGGGCTGTGATCACAGCCTTCCTCTACATGGAGGCTGTGACCACTTACCTTCCCCTGCAGCCCACATACAGTTAGAACACGCCCAGGGAACACAGTTAACCCTTAGAGCACCCCCTGCAGGTTAACCCCTTCACTGCCAATGGCATTTACACAGTAATCAGGGCATTTTTATAGCACTGATCACTGTATAAATGCCAGTGGTCCCAAAAAAGTGTCAAAATGGTCCGACATGTCCGCCGCAATATAGCAGCACCGCTAAAAATTGCAGATCGCCGCCATTACTAGTAAAAAATAAAAAAAAATAAAAACCCCAGAAATTAATTCTCATCATCCGTAAACGCGGCAACTTTTACGCAAACCAATGAATAAACGTTGATTGCGATTTTTTTATCTCAAATATGAGGAAGAATATAAATCGGCCAAAACCGATGGAAAGAAATGTTTTTTTAATTTTTTTTTTTTTGGATTTGTATTTTAGCAAAAAGTAAGAAATTTGGGTTTTTTTTTGCAAAATTGTCGCTATTCTTTTGTTTATAGCGGCGATCAGAAATGACGCAGCGGTGATCAAATACCAGCAAAAGAAAGCTCTATTTGTGGGGAAAAAAGGACGCAAATTTTGTTTGGGTGCAACGTCGCACGACCGCACAATTTTCAGTTAAAGCGACGCATCGCCAAATCGCAAAAAGTGCTCTGGTCAGGAAGGGGGCAAATCCTTCCGGGGCTGAAGTGGTTAATACTCCTACAGGAGCAATGACATGACAATACACATTAAAATAGAGCAAGAAGGTGCTCTAGGATGTTTTTTATACAGTGATAAGTATACAAAATTGTATCAATACTTATACAGATCCCTGCAGACCCAACATGTTTCGCGGATTTGATGGGATGTCACCGCTTCCTCAGGAGTCTATTGCAGGGGGATGCATGAATACTGTATAACATATATTCTAAGTAGATACTATAGCAAAGAAGATTTTTTTATATTAGACATCATTCATGATCAATAATACAATATGCAACAATACAGCCTGTAGGTAAACACATCTATAATTCATTTGTCTCTAGGGAGGAGCCGTCCCAAATATGCCCTTACCAAGATCACTGTGTAGGTAAACTGGAGATTCCAGTGTCTCCCCCCGGCGAAGGTGGAGGCGTCAAAGGCGCCCAGGACAAAGGGACCCTAAACAAAGTGAGTATAGAAAACAATCTCAGGTATGCTGTTAACAAGAGGAACTCCCATATAATCTAATGCTGAATCCTCCCAAAGAAAGGTGTATGTATCTCATGGCAATAGGTTTAAAGCACTAGGGCTTGTTGTGCTGTTCATTACTTGGTTAGGCAGGGTTCCTGGAACATGCCGCTGTGAAATGCATATTTCCCGGAGTCCAACGTATCAACAATCAAATAGGGGTAACAAGTATGTATGTTAAAGGGTAAAGCCCAATAGGAAGGATGGTTGCCTCAGTATTGCATCGTGGGTAAGATGTTAAGAGTAGGGCCGACCATACTACCTCCTTGGATCTAATGGGTTGGATACCCCAAGGTTCAGGTTTATTAGTGGCGTACCCCAAAAATTTTGTATTATCAATGAAGCACCACAAAGATCAGTGTTATTAGTGATGTACCCCAAGGTTCAGTGCTATAAGGGGTGTACCCCAAGACTAATTGGTATTAGTGATGGACCCCAAGGTTCAGTGTTATTGGGGTACACTACTAATAGCCCTGAACCTTGGGGTACACCACTTATAACACTGAGCCTTGGTGTACACCACTTATAACACTGAGCCTTGGGGTACACCACTAATAACACTGAATCTTGGGGTACACCACTAATAACCCTGAACCTTGGGGTATACCACTAATAACACTGAACCTTGGGGTACCCCACTAATAACACTGAACCTTGGGGTACCCCACCAATAACACTGAACCTTGGCGTACACCACTAATAACACTGAACCTTGGGGTACACCACTAATAACACTGATCCTTGGGGTATACCACTGATAACACTGAACCTAGGGGTACACCACTAATAACCTTGAACCTTGGGGTACACCACTAATAACCCTGAACCTTGGGGTACATCACTAACAACACTGAACCTTGGGGTACATCACTAATAACCCTGAACCTTGGGGTACACCACTAATAACACTGAACCTAGGGGTACACCACTAATAACCTTGAACCTAGGGGTACACAACTAATAACACTGAGCCTTGGGGTACACGACTAATAACATTGAACCTAGGGGTACACCACTAATAACCTTGAACCTTGGGGTACACCACTAATAACCCTGAACCTTGGGGTACACCACAAATAACTCTGAACCTTGGGGTACACCACTAATAGCACTGAACCTTGTGGTACACCACTAATAACACTGAGCCTTGGGGTACACCACTAATAACACTGATCCTTGGGGTACACCACAAATAACACTGAACCTTGGGGTACACCACTAATAACACTGAACCTTGGGGTACACCACTAATAACACTGAGCCTTGGGGTACACCACTAATAACCCTGAACCTTGGTGTACACCACTAATAACACTGAACCTTGGTGTACACCACTAATAACACTGAACCTTGGGGTACACCACTAATAACACTGAACCTTGGTGTACACCACTAATAACACTGAACCTTGGGGTACACTACTAATAACACTGAACCTTGGTGTACACCACTAATAACACTGAACCTTGGGGTACACCACTAATAACACTGAACCTTGGTGTACACCACTAATAACACCGAGCCTTGGGGTACACCACTAATAACCCTGAACCTTGGGGTACACCACTAATAACCCTGAACCTTGGGGTACACCACTAATAACCCTGAACCTTGGTGTACCCCACTAATACCCACTGAACCTTGGGGTACCCCACTAATAACAGACCAGCTCATTACTCTCTACTCTCTGGATTCAGTCTTTTCCATCCATTTGCACATTAAACTCTCCAAGCCTGTAGGCTTCACCTTACACATTAGCAGTGTGCGGGAAACTGTTCCAAATGCTCTGCTTGACGCACACCCCGCTGTCTAAGGTTTTGCTCACCTCCTTATAGAAATAGTTAATTGTAGAGCGTGGAACCCAATAGATACAATGGCCCAGAGACACATTTGCGCTGCAGCGCTGGGTTCACCCCATGTATACATAACATTTGCATTTGATACTTCCATGACAGCGATGATAACAAACAGAAAATCACATTAGTGATACAGCAAGCGATGGGAATCCATACATTTCCCCGTGTATATATGCTTAGTTATTCCAGAGCCGGAGGCAGTTACAGAAATATACTCTTCTCATTCTTAACACAAAATGCAATCTAATTTGTTATGAGTGTTTCAGAATCCGAGAGACCTGCCGGATCTTTCTTACCTCCGATTTAATGTAAAACTCCCGCATTTTGCTTTCTGTTCTGGATGAAGATAAATGGTCTCATGGCCCAGAGACACCCTTGTACCATTTTTGTGCAGAAAATATTGTGCTGCGAGGAATAGTGTCACAGTCAGGGGTCAGGGGTCAGGTTTGGAGACCAGTAGGTATAGCAGTAGAGAGGCTCCCACTGACCAGCAGACTAAGTACACAAGCCGATCACCCTGGCAGATGACACGGGGTCTAAGTACTAACAGGTATTGGCTATCCCCATGACTAAGCTCCAGGGGAGAAGCGAAACGCGCTGGGGGCGTGGCCTGATGGGAGCCCAGGCTGAGGTTGCCGCTCTTATTACTGCAATGGAACCGACCCACTCGTCAGGGAAATGGGCACGATCGGTGCTTCCCAGCGCGCATGCGCGGAAGAAGGGTGCAATGGGATGGTGCATTTGCAATACGCGCACACGCAGTGTCCAATAGGATCCTCTGCCGTCCTATAAAAGGCTGCCCATAATCCATCCAAATTGCTGGATTGTCTTCAGCTCCCCAGTGTTCCTGAACTTGCATCCTGTTAACCTGCTTGATTCCCGCTCGGCTTCTTGACCTGCTCCTCATTTCTCTCCAGTGTTTGACCTTCGGCTTGCCCACGGACTCCTCTCTGCTTGATCTCATGCACTTGACCTCTGGCTTGCTTAACGGACTTGTTTCTGCTTGATCCCTGGTGTTTGACCCCCGGCCTGATTTACGGACTCGCTTTTACCTGCTCACCTGTGCTTGACCCCCGGCCTGTATTAAGGACTTGATCCTGCTCTGAACTCCTGTGTCTACCCAGGCCTGTCTTACAGATTTTCTCCACTCCTGGTTCCCAGTCCGTATCCAGAAGTGTGCTACATCTCTGCCGGGTGTTCACTGCCATTCTAAAGACTGCTTACAGCCACCATCTGTTGCCAGATTTCCTGCTGCACCACCTGTTCAAGGGTCTCCAGGCATAAATCTCACAAAGAGTAGTGTTAGCTGAAAAGTCAGGGCCCATAGTCAATGGGTAAGAGGCTAGCAATCCCCTCCAAAAGCCTCTGTCCCTGGTGATTCTGCCACAATTACCACAGGGGACTCCGTGGATGTGCGGCACCAGGGATCTTTCCTCTCTTCCTTCCAGTGACTACAGGAGCTGGGATGAGATCCATTCCTTGCCGGCACTCCTGCAGCGGACGCGGCATCATCCACACTACTCCCCACAGTGATCGAGCCTGAGCGGTACACTAATAAACCATGGATCATACTAACCCAGTGGTTCTCAATTCCGGTCCCCGGGACCCACTAAGAGGCCAGGTTTGCAGGATAACTGAAATACATCACAGGTGATATCATTTGCTGCTCAGTGATTGCAGCATTCTAGTCTGCACCTCTCCAAGGTAATACTTAAAATCTGGCCTGTTGGTGGGTCCTGAGGACAGGAGTTGAGAACCACTGTACTAACCGGTATTCACCAGAGGTGAGGAAGCCGGCATCCAGTAGTAGATATAGCAGGTAGAGATCAAGCAGAAGTGTAGTCAGCAAACAATCCAAAGGTCAGTAGCAAGTTGTTGCAGGCTGCAATCAAGCGACTGATGTGAAGACGAACTAGAGATGGACGATATAGATGATGACCTACGGCCGAAGGAGTGGAGACCACTTATGGCCAATCATGTCACCAAGAGTTGAGGACAGGAGTCCTGGGTGGTTGTCCGGTCTAAAATTCATAATGGAACCTCTCCACGTCTGATCTTACGACGTTAGTGACTCGTCGTTTACTATAGTGGACACTACATAAAGTCAATAGGACGTTTGGACCGGAGAATCACCCAGGGCCCCTGGCCTTAACTCTTGGTGACCCAATCATACTAGGTACCAAATAATCACATGGCGAGTCCGAGCTAGTGACACCCCTCATCACACCTACTACGGCGCAGGCGACGTCCTCACGGCCGTTCCTTACCTAGAGTAGGGTCGAGGACATCAGTGACCTTCCTTCTCTCCTTTCT